>CAEFZX010013142.1:0-25000 GCA_903066825.1 Alfaro cultratus | reverse complement strand
ACCGAAAATTGAAATTGGGGGGAGAAAAAAAATGGGCTGTTACTTTTGCGTCTTCATTTCCACTGCCTTAGCCGAGGCAGAAGTGCAGCAATACGTCAGAGATATTTCACTGTTTTTTGGATCCGACCCAAGCCAGGCCAGGCAGATGTTATTTATTGTTCTTTGTCTATGTCTTTCCTCGGGGACTGAGATGCACTCATACAGATGTACATAATAATTTAACTTGTCATTTCCTTAAATTGTTTCACTCTTTCACACTGTTTTCAAAATAACCAAAATGAGCATCTTATTAGTAGACTTGTGTTTTGGAAAGTCTAATTTTATATTTGTGCTTTTACCCTCCGTATATTCCTGTCCCATGCAGACATGTGTGAGCCTGTGTCTGAATAGCTGCATGGTTTCAGAGTTCAGGTTTCACTTTTTGAGAGTGTTGTTTTAGGGCAGCGGTCAGTGTGCTCATAAAGAACGTGTTGTCCAGCAGAGTGCAGAATAAACAGGTGCAAATGAAAGATGCAGGCATAATGTGTTTGGATACCACAGACGTGGCGTGCCTGTAGAAGAGATGACAAAATAATGCTGTGACAGTTGGCACGATTCCTTCTTTTTTGCTGTCGGCCCCCCCCTTGTGTCGCCCCCCCCCCTCCTCCACATGCATACCCACTTTCTCAGTCTTGGCGGCTTGTGGGAGTCAGAGGTTATGTTTTTTGGTCCCATCGAGGAAAAGGGCAACATTACAAGTCCCGTTTCAATTAAGTCTGAGAGACAGATCCGGCTACGTTATTGCTTGGGGGAATAAATGGCACAGGACGAGACCATACATCATTCGCTTATATGCAAACACTTCACCCCGGCTGCTGACATTTACTCAATCCCGAGCCTTCCACGTTTCTCAACTGTAGGCACATTGTAATTTTGTTTTGATGCGCAGTGGCTTTGGGTCAGCACTCAGTGAGCAG
The DNA here is from genome assembly GCA_903066825.1 of Alfaro cultratus. Taxonomy (NCBI): domain Eukaryota; kingdom Metazoa; phylum Chordata; class Actinopteri; order Cyprinodontiformes; family Poeciliidae; genus Alfaro; species Alfaro cultratus. The sequence goes on along the minus strand of CAEFZX010013142.1, from coordinate 24,044 downwards.
TAAGGAAAGGACGATCTCGCTCCTGAATCCTGCACGACCACTGCCACATCGTCTGTCCGACAGTGCTTTCTGAAAAATGTCAGCCTGGGTTGATATTTTTATTCCGAGCACAAATGACACTCCCAGCATTCACCCGTTCATTGGCTGAGGGAGAGAAGTTTCCAGGTCTGTCGTTTGCATGTATAAATGCATTTTCCGCACCATTTACTGCGAGTGTAGCGATTGTCCTGAAATCAGGCTTGTGTCATGTACACCTTAAATATTTGATGCTTTTTTAGAAGCAGAAATCTGCTGCCACGTGAGTGAACTCTAGAGGATTGACGTTCTGTAGTCACAGGAAAAAGAATTGCATTATCTTAGCCGCTAATAAATTCTTCATGTGTCTGATTTGTGAATACTGAAACAGATCAGAAATGTTTCAATTTGTGCGTGAATCGATCTACTCACTCAGTCTTAAATTAAAAATAAATATTTTTTCAAAAAAAGTAAGTCGAAGAAAATGTTCAAAAACAGCAAACACTGTTTCTAATAAAATTATAATTTTTTTTTATTTCACCAGTGAACTCAAGTAGGTATGAGAAGCAGGGCCCTCCTCTCATCAGTCATATTCTTTAGAATCATAGAACAAAAATGTCACTAATGTTAATTATTTTAGTTTGAAATAACTTCCAAACTCATGTAGTGCATGTAAAATGTTTTCTCTGGATTGCCACGAATGACTGTTGTAATTAAGATGCAGAAAAACACTATTTTTTATTAAAATTTCTCATCTTTCCTTACATACTTATTAACAGTTGCGTCATCCTCAGCTGCTTTAAATTTCAGTCCGTTCACAATTAATGATCTGTGGCATAACACCCATTAACGCTTTTCTAATGTGACACAAAAATATGGTTTAGAATTATCATTAAGGAAATTATGATGAAGCCATGGAAAAAAATCCCATTAGCACGCCTGTCAGTGTTCTTGATGTGCGGCTGAGCGTGTTGGACCCGGGTGTCGCGGGAGCTGGCCGATATCTGTCCTTTTTCCGTGGCATGTGTCGCTCTTGTTGTCATGGCTTGTCTGCCACATGGAGACACACTTCTGAGTCAGAGACAGTGACTGATTTGTACCACTACTGTTTCTGATATAATAGTATGAGGATGATTGGGATTAATGTTTACTGGAAGCTGAATTTGCACAACCTGCATAAAGAGATTATTGATTCATGAGATTTAGAAAAAAAGAACTGGGACAAATGGGGTTGTTTTCTTTTTTTTTTTTTTTTGTACAATTTGTTCCACACAATACGTGAAACAATATGTAAAGGACTACAAATATTATTCAACACGATCAACATGCTTTTCTGCAGCAAATTATTTATGACACTAATCACCAGTTCAAATAATGCTCATTAAGAAAGTTATTCATGTGCAGTGCGTGTCCTCCTCCCTCCCTTCTCCCCGGCCCTAATTGAGGAGGGTTGACCTCTTGACCCGAGCTAAATTGAGTTGTACTCCCCGTGGCGAGCGTCTCCTTCCCGGTCAGTCAGGGCGGATTACACAGCCATTGTGTTCGGCACTGTATCGTCCTCGCTGGCTGTAACCAAGCAGATGAGTCACGCATATCCAGGAACACACTTCGGGGCTGTTTAAATGTCTGCGAGTTGCTCACCCCCAACACACACCATACAAAGGCTTACAGGCACAAGTATGTGGGCATACTTGTGGAAAAAGAGCATAAAACATATCCTCTATTCGTACATCTTTGTGTGCTTACAAACGCACACACACACAGACACACACACAGACACACACCCCCCCCTAAATCTATTGTCTTACACGGTCTGATATTCTTTTCTTCTATTTGGGTATTTTGAATAAGTGCTTTTTGCAGCGATTCCAGGCTATTTTTCTCTGTATTTGTCTTGTTTTATTTTGTTTTTTTTTTATTTTATTTTACATGTCAGATAAAAAACCCCAACAACATTTAACCGTAAACATCTTAAGGCTATTTAACAACCGTTACATGTGTTTATGGTCAGTATGTTAAGTGTTGCAGAACTGCTTTTTTTCCACTGCAATTTTTTTAAATGAATGGTTCTTTGCCTAAATTGTCCCAAGTGTGCTCAATGCTGTATCAACAATGCGTAGCACAATGATTGCAGCCTGACGTCGCTTGAGTGATACACTGTACCTTGTCAAACATTAATTAACTGATAGCAGCGATGCGTCTACAATACTGTGAACTAAGTTTTACTCAAGTCATTACAAGCCAATCATAAGCTTAAGGACACATTAATTAAAAAGCCTCTGTTAGTTATATTTGCTCTGTTCTCTTTGTTAATCATAGTCCAGCTTGTTAAAAACATCCCTTTACTTGACAGCTTACCCTTCGTGATCGCTCCAAGCTGGCTATTAATTATCAAGAAGCCAGGTACAAATGAGAAAAGCATTTTCGTGGTGGTGGAAGTTGTTTACTTTAAATGGCAAAACTTTTAATAAGTTCACAGTGGTGACAAATCATCGCAAACTGCAGTAATGTTTAAGTTCTTATGGCATTGTAAGATAGAATTTTCTGCCTGAGCTCCCTCATCTCGCCAACAGTGACGGTAATCAAAACAAAAACTCTAGCTCCCGCCACCATTCTCTGATAGAACGGCGGGGGATTTATTAGGACCCCCTATCTGTAGCCCATTTAAATGATCCGAGATGCAAGGCGCTCAACAGTGCTACAGAAACTCATTAAACTCTCAGGGCGTCAGTCACAGAGGCCTCCTTTAACAGGACAAGTTTTCTCCGAAGGCTGAAACAGCGGTTCTGAGGGGATGCACTACCACAGTGGTGTCCAACTAGGACTATGTCACCGTTTTTAATTGATTGAGCTAATTAATTGTCTGACTTTTGACCAGTTGTTTTGCATATTTTCCATATGCAGTACATGGATGCATGAAGGAAGTCTTTCCGAAAAGAGCATTACAGGCATGTAAATGGTTATTTTCTGGAAGTCATCATGGACTGGCAAAAAAACAGACATCTTCTGCTGTTTTGTGTCTCACAAAAAGCAACTCGACTCTCCTCTTCATTTTTCCACTGATGTTTGTTACCCTGCTTGACACGGACTCTTACTCCCCTGAGGAAAAGGCTTCTGCCACCATAGGATCCCCATCTTAATTATGCAAAGTACAGGATATTTTGTGCAATTTTAAAAGTGCGCCAATTTCTGCTTTGGCAGTCACTGCCATACTCCCCTACTGGGAGGTCCTGTCAGTCCCCCCCCCCCTCAACTCCCTTCCTCTTTGCCCAAGAAAATGAAAGGCTAGAAAGAAAGGACATAATGGAGAATGCATTTCAACTGCAGGGGTGGAACGCAGAGGCGTATGAAGTCCTCAGTGAGACCCTCATTTTACATAGAACAGGTGGGAGACTCTTTTGTTCTCTTCCCGCTGTTAAAATCCATTTCGTTTCTTGTGCTTGACATGCCACAAGAAAGTCTCACCAGCTCTAAAAAGGCTCCAATTTAAAAAGGTTCTGCCTTTAACTAAACACAAGTCATGTTTTTCAAGGCTTGTGATGTTGTCAAAAAGTCAAAAGTGACTTAGTTGCCATGCACCTAATGAGCAGAGTCTCCATTAAGCTATCTCTATATCGTCACCCTGCCTGTTAAAGTAAAAGCACTTTGCTGCTGCTTTGACAGTTATGACACAGAAACTGAATCTTAGCTGGGTATTTCATAATAATAGAGATACGCCAATAAATTGACCAGAGAGAGGAATCAGATTTTCCCTTTATCAGGTCTGACCAGTGATCAAATCCAGAAATGTTTTAAGGTTTTTATACTCTATGCATCAAAAACTGAAGTTAAATAAAGTTTATATCAAATGCAATTAATAAAAATGTTTAATAAAAAAAAGTTTAATAAAAACAGACAAAGGTACTTTGATGAAATAAGGAATGTCTTTGTACCGTTTTCCTTCTTTAATAGAATCAAAACTGCTACTTTCATAAATGGACCTGTAGCAAATTAAAGGAAGTAGGCAGATCTGACCTTAAAGGAAGCCAGCAATTGGTATCTGCAAGGAAAATGGTGATACTTTTAGCATGTGCATTTTGATTTCTGTGCACTGGAATCTGCTCTTTCATCTAATTTGTTAAACTAGCATGCTGCTTAGTCGTCTTACTAATGTAGTCGTCAAGGTTTTTTTTCTTTCTCTGACTTAGTCAATGTTGATGTCGGGGAGGCGTTTCAAGGGAGACGTTTATAATTCATCACGTCATTACCTAGTCCAATATGTTATTTACATGTGTGGCTGTTTGCCTTTTTGCCAGAGCTCATACACTTGAAAGGCTTGTGTGGATTCCCAAAACCACAGGTTGAGCCATCGAGAGCATCTGAAAGCTCTTTTAGTTTCCATATAGAAAAAAAAGAATCAAAAATCTCAATTTGTCAAAGTTGTTTTTCACTGTTAACTGTTTCTTTCCTTCCATTCCCCCCCTCTTCTCTTTTTTTTTTTTTTTTTCTGGCAGTAGAAGACAATGTGACAGAGGACCAGCACAGTCCTGGGCAGACTGCCATTCCAAGCGGTAATGCTCCATTTCATATTTCATCATTTTCGGCTGGAAAGTGGATCATGTGTCTGTATGCGTGTGTTTGTGTGTGTGTCTCTGTCTGTAAAACCTTAGTTTGGACAAGACTGATGAAAAAGTATGAGGTTTCCTGTTTTTACGGTTTTCATGGCGTAAACTGTATGGTTGCGTGTGTTTTCCACAAGAGAAAGGCAGAGAGCGGTCGTCTTGTGTGTGTGTGTGTGTTTATGCCGGGTCTGCATGCATGCATGCCAGTGTGCCCATAGCCGTCCTTGTGTTGCTGTGTGTTCTCGCTGTCTTGTTTTTTTACACTCTTTGTTTCCCAGCCCTCTGTATGATGTAAAATAGAGCTTCACAGATGAATGTGTCCTGTCTCCGTGCGTGCCATTCACAGTGGCCCTCCAGGAACAGAGCGGTAATTCAGGTCAGGCTAGCAGAAAGCCCCCTATGAATGAAGTCTGCTTCTGATTCACCACACAGTATATTTTCATTTCATTTGTCTCTGGTAAAGGTTAAGTCTCAGGCGTGGTTATTTTAAACCCGATATGGATGGTTTTGCCCAGCAGGCTGGGGACCACGAGTACACCTAGGCTGCCACATTAGTCCGGCATTTACCCATAGCTCTCAGAGTGCTCCTGTGCAAAACACTGAGGCTGTGTGCAGCACTATAAATACTTGCTTGGCTCAGCTATGTTTGATCTTTTTAAAACTTTTATGTCTAAGGAGTTCTAGTGTAAAGAGATCTCATGCCACAAGATCTTACGATATCGCCACAGTATTCCTTGTCAACTTCTATTCACTTGCTCTCTGCATGTTATCAAGTAAATTTATAACGTTTAACTAAATTGGCCCTAGTTATGACGTGATTGCTGTGTATTTGTTGATTTTCATTTTCAACTAAGACAGGAAGTAGTTCTTGAGTTTTCTGTTGTGTTGACAGAGTTGACTGACAAAAAGTACATTGTTGGTCTGGCAATACTTGGTTTCAGAAGCATTAAAAGCCTTCATCAGTATTTATCTAATAGAATTTTGGGTACTCAATATCATAAACATTAAAACATGTACAAACAACCTGAAAATTATTTTTAAACACACTAAGAATACTGTATGTGAGTAACCAATGGCACATAACAATGCTAATGTTAAGATCTGCTTTAAAGTTTACTACTGGGATTAAAGTCCTCCACCTTCAAACTTTTTTTTATGAGCTTGGACTGCATTTGGTCCATTCCAGTTTAAGATTAAAATGTGACCAAACCTGAGGTGGATATTTCTGCTGAGAAATGTTTCTTTAAAACAGATTCTAATTTGTGGAACCTGATTATATCTCTTTGATTGTTGCCACCACATAGAAAGCACAATTATTGTCCCATTCTTTCTTTTTACCCCAGTATTGATAAGTATCAGTTGGTTCTTTTGTGTAAAGGAGCTACTTTTTCCCCCTCCAGCCCTGGACATAAGAGACTAACTTGCCTCAGAGATCTCCTGTCATCCAGAGCCAAGGCAGAGCTAATGAGTGTGCCTGATTACAACGACCCCCTCAGACACACGAATCTCCCCTCTCACCATCCCTCCTCCGCTTCTATCTCCAGAGTGAGGGGAGACAGCCGCTGCATGATCGATGTCTGCCTGTGGAGAAATCAGGAGGGCGCACAAATTAATTTCTCACTTTCCTCATTTGACTTCATCTGACTGATTTATTTTGTGCATGGATTGACAAACGGTCAATGAGAAAATGAGCCGTTTCGAGTGGAAAACTTTTAAGTTGCTGTCAAACCCGTCACCCGCAACTTTAAAAATGTTTCGACACAGGTAATCAAACAGCGGTCACTTCAACTTACAGCTGAAAAACATCAAGTTGAAAAGCAACAGAAAGGGCTCACCTGTTCATCAACGTTGACCATCAACGTCTGGCACGTTGATGGACAGTCCCACAAAAGCCGTTTGACTTCTGACAAGCCAATAGCTTAATCAGACAGGGTTTCAAGACCTGCCACTGTAAGTTGTGGACTTTTGTGACTCTGCAAGCTTGCTGCAAGTCCTGCATCTTGGCTCTCATTCATATTTGATAAGAAGCAGAAGCAAAGGATAAATTCTAACAAAAGAGACTCCTCTAACAGATAGACACTAAAATGTATAGTACAGAGAGGCAGGAACAGCTTGATGTCTGAGATTTAATGAGGCAGTATGCTTTTTTTTTTTTACCAAGAGAGTCTGGGATGGCTTAAGATCTGCAGCTTGGCTGTACCATTGTACAGCCTGTATGCAATTATGCCACATCTTTGTCCTTGTTTTCCCTCCTTTACATATATATTTAATTTTTTTCTTGCTTACTTGTTCTTGGTGAAGTGAGACTAATAAGCCTTTTTTTTTCCCCTGTAAGATTGTTTCACCTCTGTCAAAGGAAGGTGGCTGAGAACAGTTGTAGAGATCTGAAGTCTTGGCTAGGTGCTGTAGTGTATGTTCAGAGTAGTGCGGTGTCATTGTGTGGTGTTGCAGACTCTGGCTCTGCTTAGGTTCCGGCTGCCCACAGATCAATGTACTGCAGGGCTCACTACAGCAGGAAGAGGAAGGGACTCTTTCACTCCACCACTTCAGAAAATCATACTCTCTATTATTCATTTCCTTTGATGTTTTCCTGCACTAATGGCATGGCAAGGCGCTCTGTTCAATATTATCACTCCCAGTGAGGGAGTTGGTAAGACAGAAAGAGAAAGAGCATTCGGTATGTTCAAATGTTGTTTCTCATTCAGCTGCTTTGATTTTCCCCCTCTTTCTTTGTACGCTTGTATCTCTTCTGCGCGTTCAGGTTTTACTGGTGGATGATGCCGATTGTGTACCTGTGCTTCCGTCAGTCAGCATTCTCTCTCTCTCTGCGTTGTCTTCATTGTTTGTTCTTAACATATTGTAATTGTTTGAGATCTGTATCACTTTCATCTCAGCTCAGCATGCATCATAATGTTTTTTTCTTGAAAAATGTACGGCAATTTTTTTTGTGCTAAATAATAAATCCAAATTGTGATGTGTTCAGAACGGTTAGGGAAACGGCTCTTGACGAACACCTTTGCCATTCTACTTTTACGTTTCCTCGCATCTGAATATTAAGCTGTCCTTTAATAAGAACTTGGAGGACTGGGGGCGGGTAAAACCGCGCACTTCAACCATAAGAAACCCCGGAGCCCCTCCCTACATCTTCACCGCTACAGTCTTTCTATATAAGTAAACTCCTAACAAACGCTAAGAATCCTGCAAGTTCCAAGCTTGCAGCTTCGTCGCCTGGATGATGATGTTCTTTAATGATGGGGGGAGAATGAGTCAATCTGATGAAGAGTCCTCTAAATCCCATCCACACACAGGAGGGTACACTCAGAGGCACATGTGGCATTAGAATGTGGTGTGACCTATATATGTTGGGTGCTCAGCAGAAGTTTTAGATTTTTAAATAATGAGGTGCCGGCAAGCCTGTGAAGGTTATTCAATCTTAATGTCCTCCTATTTCTGACAGCCTCCCTCACTCTGATAAAGAAGTGCGCTCACCTTTGATCAGGCCCGCCGACACGTGTCGACAGAAGCTGCTCACTGGTTAAAATAAATTCTTAATTTGAACTTGGGGGTGGGTGGTTGCAGGGTGGTTTGCCAGGGAGGGAGACGAGTGGGGGGGAGTCGTGAGATAAGGATCTCTTGAAAACGATGGAAGGGGGGGAAATGAACGGATCGGTGCACTGGTAATGATATTTTTGACACCACGTTCTTTCATTGCACAAAGAACGCTCCATCAGGGTTTAGTCTGATTGAGGCCAACATGCTTTTTTCTTCTGGCTTGTGAGAACATAGCCCTTAGTGATTTTATTCTTCTTTGTATATTGTGCCTAAATTTGGATGAATGCAAAATTAAAACAAAACATCCATGAATCTTTTCCTTGTTTTAGGGTCTCGATGCTTTTATCTAACCTTTTTGATAAAGGTCAGACACAATTCTATCCCAAGAGGTTAAAGCGAAAGATCTTATTCAGAGTTAACTTTTCTGGTTAGAATTCTGTTGAGTAAAGCCTTCACTGAAGCTTTGTGTCACATTTTCAGGCATGAGACTGAAACTCTTACAGTATAATAAACATACTACAATTCTGTGTGGATGGAACTACTATTATAACACAAATGTTTAAAACAAAATGTTTCATCTGATCTAATTGCTTTATGTATATCAGAAAGAATTAAAAATGTGACAGATATAACAACATTATTGTTATATAACAGATATAACAATATTAATTTTAGCATTCATATTTCTTTTACTGTAATGCATATCCATTTTATGTATGTATGTATGTATGTATGTATGTATGTATGTATGTATGTATGTATGTATGTATGTATGTATGTATGTATGTGAATCATTAATCAGTAATAAAAATTGGGGTGACGACAAGGATGCCTTTCAATCTCAATAAGAAATAACCAGATCACCAGAGGAAACATGCAAGAGTCTGGCAATTATAAGAATGGTTTTATTGCTGTAATGCCAAAAAAGATTTTTCACCAATTACTGAAAAAGCTGTGAATAATTTTGACATTTCATTTTTAATAAGGTGTTTGTTAAAAATGTATGGGTTTTTTTCAGCACTGAACTTTCTTTTGAAAGATCACTGTCTCATTTTTATCAGAAGCCAACATCTTAGTGGAATGATTTTTATTTATTTTTTTACTTCTAAACCTGTCAGTTGTATAACAATGTGAAATGTATGTAGAGGTATAATTTTATTTTTTCTTGGTTTTATGTTTTTGTGTTTTACCATATTTAAAATTATTATTATAAAAAATAATTTATTATATAAAATATTTTTAATACAGATCCTACTACTTATAATAATAATAATAATAATAATAATAATAATAATAATAATAATAATAATATATAGTAACAACCTTTAACTTAATAGGGAGATTCTGGTTAAATTATAAAAAATATTATACCTATTTTCATTTAGTTGCATGAATGCAAAAGCTAATATCAACTGTCAGTCAGTTTGTGTGGTCAGCTGTAGTTGGTTGCTTAGCCAATCCTTCAAATATTTGTCCTACTTGAAAGCTAAGATGAAATATAGAAATAGTCTTTCATCCAGCTGACCAACAGTGTGCAGCACTGTCAATTGATGGAGGAAAGACAGTGCTGTATTACTTTAAGCTCCATACAATCAGAGACACCTCTAGCCATTTGTATCAGTTTCTCTGTCTAAATAAAACAACTTTATACCATTGGAGAATTATAACGAAAAACAGTAGCACTTCTACAATGTACAATAAACTTTTCTGTAACTTCATACCAATAACCATCCCATGCCTACTCATTTTATTGCCTTATATAGTTTTTTCCACTCCATTCCTGTGGGTTCTTGCCCTTCCTCTTTCCCTGTGGTCAGTGTCTCCACCTGTCTCAGTGTGTGGGCCAGACAATGGTGGAGCTTCCCTGCCAGGGACCACAGATCCCCAGTGGGGCTAATGGAGCAGAAAGGAGAATATCAATTAAAAGGTTATAAATATTTAAGAGCAGAAATATTCAATAATATAAGGGTGGGGGGTCCAAGAGACTCCTGAAGTCTCAAAGATGAAAGTTGTGGCATGATAAATGTCACCAGGCACCACAAGTGTGCACATGATTGATGGATTTTGGACTCAGTGCGATATTACATCGCTGTAAAGATGTCAATATCTATTCAAATCCACACATTTTATGAGCCCAGGATTAATGCGCTTTTAGTTTGGTAAAGATTGGAAATTCATCTGTAGAAATCTTTTTGGTGAGATCTTCATTATCCCCCTGTGGCCCTGACACCCCACCCCCACATGAATAATTTCTTAGTTACAGCTATTATCCTTCTTTGAACTGCTTTTATCTAAATATGGATCAGATCAGCAATTGGTCTGCCCTCTCGCTGGTCCTTCCAATCATGTCATTTTGATTCTGAAAATTAACACAGATGTTAGAGTCTGATTTTAAGAAAAAAAAAAAAAAACTAAATATGTTGCACATCTTCCCCCAGTATTCGGCATATGATTGTCAGCCATTCCAAGCATGCCGGTATTGATCGACTGTCCTGCCTGCAGAGACTGGTAGAAGAGGATGTCCTGATCTGATGGATTACTGTATGAGGCCCAGAGGCACAGGAACCTCAGTATTGATGTGGCTCTTTAATCCCTGGGTTGGACGTGACCTTGCCCTGTAACCTCAACCCCCACCACCACCCCTGAAAAACATTCATACGCAACATCAACTTCCAGTTTCAAACTCACCAGCAGTTCCTTGTTGGAGTTTGTACTTCCAGATACTCCTTACACTGGCACACTGGAAGTCATTCTTCTCTGTCTTACAAACAGAGAAGAGTGTTTGTTGGGGAGAAGAACAAACATTCAGCCGAAACCTGTCACCTAAAAGAAGGGAACAACAATTAAAGTTAGTTCAGACTCGCACATAGATGAAGATATTCATGTGGTCTGTTGTTTTTTTTATTTTATTTAAGTATTTCTCTCAATTCCTTTTTTCCACTGATTATCAAACAGAAATAGCAGTTTCACAATTGCATGGTGGTGTCAGCTAGATGTACGAACTTATCCAGAACAGTATAGATACAGCATATTGCTAAAGCATGTCACTGTGGTAGAATGGCTCAGTCAAAATCCAGTCCTAAATCCAATTGAGGTTTGTAGATGGGGGAAATCTGGTAAATACATTTCCCAAAAGATTTGTAATGATTGTTGTGAAAGGTGTTCCTTCAAAGCATTGACAAATAATGCGTTTCAGCAATTTTTTTCCAAGAAAAATATGCAGAATATTCTTTTTGCTTCACAATTATCTCCTACTTTGGTTTGGTAGAGCACAAAAAATCCTAACAAATGACATGGAGTTTGTGGTAATAACGTGAAAAAATTTAAAAAATCTTTAAACATAGAACTACTTACTGTAAAATGCTAAAATAGAGTCATCAGTAGTTTTCCCTGACAGAATGAGACTGTAATATTAAATAAGTGAGTGATTCATGAATAGATTTGGGGAAAGAAAATCACAAGTCATAACCTTCTCCGCAGGCTGCCTGTGAGAAAAAAAAAATCATATAAAGTGTTCAGTTTTCAGTTTATACTACAAATGTAGTCTCTGCATGTGTGGATGAATCATAAGTCTATATTGTGTGGCTTTTGGCCTCAGTCAGAAGTGTTTTCCCAGGAGCAAGAAAGGCCTGCGTCTGCGAGGATTGGGTTGGGATTTTCATTTTCTTGAAACACCTTCTGTTCTGTTCTGCATGGTCCCACCTGGGACCACGGCACTGATATTTTTAGAGGGCATGTTCCGAGAGCCTCCGTCGCCAAGAGGGAAGGACAATGGAGGGTGTGATGTTACATCAATACTTGGCGCAAGTGGGGGAAAGGAAAAATCCTGGGTGGCCTTGATGAGTTCTGGAACGCCTTTCCTAGAGGAATTTCACAATATAAGAGAAGGAGGTCTTAAAATGGTTCCTGTACAACCCAATATATGAACGCCCACACCTGTGCATGTCGGTGCCACACACTCTTTGCCCTCAGGTGCTGTTAACAGTTTGCTGGATGAAAGAAAAAAAAAAAAAGTCTTTCACCTAATGTTCCCCTGCAGAGTTTCCAGACAAGCAGAAGAACACTTTCATCAGTGGGGCTTAAAATGGCTGCTGGTAAAGTTGCAAAGGTTCTTCTCCCCAACAAAACATAACCTGGTTGACAACACTGTTTGTCTGAGGGTGCTGTCTTTTAATCAGATTGGCTAAAAGATTTTTCTTCATTATAGTGAGAAATACAGATTTGGCGAGTAATTTGAAAGATGGTTACTAGTCCTGGCTCAGGGTAGTCGGTGGCTTACCCATGGCGATGCTGCGGCACAAAGACAACAAGAGACAAAACTGCAGATGAATTGAAGAATATTGATGTGCACGACCCGCGGCTGCCTGCGAGCAAGGCTGAATAATTTAAGCAAGTGTGTTGTGACGACAATCTAATGCACAACAATCTCGGTTTTTGCTTCTTTTTTTTTTTAAACCAAGCTGCACTCCGAATATTCACAGTCCTGGCTTTGTCTGATGCTGGTTGAAGCAGTTCAGCACTCGCTTGGTGAAATTTCATATATCTTTGGTCCAGCCAAAAACTGCAATCCCAGATTTATTAACTGCACATATTCCCATCAGTCTAGTTTCATATACTAAAGTTTTGCTTGGGTGAAGCAGGGCAAACACAACGTAAAACCATTTCTAATAACAAGAGTGTGTGTTTGTGTGTTAGATATGAGTGTGTGCCAACTTCTCTGCTTGTATTTTTCTCACTCCACCTGCCCAACACTTCTGTTATGGCACGAATGGTTGAGTTACAGAGGTTCAAATTGAACCTGCATTTTTATTACAGCTTTTATTATTGTTTTTATTAAATCCAGAGTCTAGAAATCCATTTTATTGTCACCCAGAGGAAGCTGTAGTACCTCACTGTGTGGGTCACCCTTCTGACTATGTGGTACTGTCATTTCCTGTGGCTCCGTAGATCCAGAGAGTGCCCTCGAGAGGGTGGCAGAGGATGGTGAGGCCGGGCATCTGAGGAAGAGGCTGCTCTCTCCAGAGGAAGGAGAGGAGGGAGAAGAGGAGGACGAGGAGCCTGCGCTGCACAGCTGCGACAGCTGCCGGCAGGTGTTCGAGTCACTGAGCGATCTCACCGAACACAAGATTAATCAATGCCAGCTGACAGGTAAACAACGTTCAGCCCACCGAGCCTCCCCTCCATTCTGCCACTCAGCTCTTCTCCCACTCCCACTCTCGTGCTGTGCCTTCAATGGAGAATATGCCATGCTACATGTGTTAGTACACTGCACTAAGGGGAGCACAACACCAGATTTCTAGTTTTCCTGGTAAATATCTACCAACAAAGGCCTTGGTACATGTGTCATGTGATTTATATGCACCTTACATACTAGAAGATGGCACACAAAAAGGCCTCTGTGAATCGTTTTAATATGAGTATTTACAGCCTGGGCCATAGCCTTCCTGGTGTCACCATAAATCCATATATGTTTGTAATCTGGAGCTGCGTGGTCCAGATCCTCAGCTGGAAACAATACATTGCTGTTAGAAAGTCCCCCAGTCAGCCCCACTGTTAGTAAACTGCAGGAGTGATACCTTGTGGGACTGAAGAAGAAGGATGCCATTGGCAGACTCTGTCATTGACCTGTTGATGGATGAATAGGACTATAAATACACTGACAATGTGGCAGACAGAACTAATGATGTGAGCTGAAGGTTTCCATGTGCTTCTCCTGGATTTACTGTCCTCCTTTACACATCCTGATGGGCCTAAATTGGGAGATGCCATCTGAGGCACGCTCAAAAACACAACATGAGGCAGGACACAAACATTTGAACTTTTATTTGTCATTTAATGAAAACTTAAAGGTTACTCATGAGAATATTTGCTTAGTCTGTGTTCTGTTTACATTCATGCGCAGTTTGGTTTCGCATTTTGCAGCCCACAGACAGCCAACCACAAATTATAGGTTAGATATCCCAAGAGCATTACAAAGATTTTCCATCATCTTCAAAACACTCTCAAGTCTGCTGTTTGAGTGTTGTTGTTTTTTTTTTTTTCCTTTTCTTCATAGTTTGTATAAAATTAACAGTGTTGTTTCTTCAAGCAGAAATGCATGCATGCTCATTGCATGTGAAGTGGCTTGCTTACATATTTCTGTGGGCTTGTCTCTAGTGTGAAAAAAGTACCAAAAAGGTGTAAAATTAAAGAAAAACTGTTCTCTTTTTTTTTCTGCGGAGTGGCTGACATTAAACACAACAGTTTGCGTTTGAGAAAAATTGTAATGGGGGACATACTTTCAGCTACTTATGTTCCAGAATATGACTGGCCAGCCTGTATGACCTTGAGATCTATTTTTTTTCCCATCAGGTCACAACCACAAACTTCCATGTATTTTATTGGCATTTTATGTGATACACCAAGACAAAATAATAGATAATTGTCAAGTGGAATAAAACGGATACATCTATTTTTTAAAGGGGAAGTATTATGTATTTTCCAGGAAGAGAGTGCAATTTAATAGAACAATCAAGTAAATATGTTTCTTTCAGTTGTTATATGTGTGCTGTATTTATCAAACATAACTTAGAAGAAATTGGACTTTTCCAGTTTGATGCCTTGAAATCAAACTAGAAAGTTTGATTTTAGCTTTATCTCTCTGACATAAAGCTAAAACAATCAATTTTACATAATACCCTTCTTGTAAATGTTTTACTTATAATAAAAAGTCTCATGGCTCATGGTAATGCTGGAGGAGCTCCAGAGATTCACAGCTTCTTTTAACGGGACAACTATTGACAACAATTGCCCCCTTTGCACTAACACCTCAATAAATCCAGTAAAAACAAATGCCTTCCGAAGCCTCATGAATGGAGTCCATCTGTGTTTAATTTAGTCTAAGTTTCCCTTCTAAAACATGGTCATCCACCTAAACTGACAGGCTCGGCAAAGAGAGGATCATTTACTTAGGCAGCCAAGAGGCTCATGGTAACTCTGGAGGAGCTCCAGAGATTCACAGCTTCTTTTAATAGGACATCTATTGATCATACACTCCACAAATCTGGCCTTGATGTATGATTGGCAAAAATTAAGTCATTTTTCAAAAGAGAAGCAAAACAAGTTTTGTTTGCATTTTTCCACCCACAACGTAGGGGACATGACACACAGGTAAATGAAGGTGATCTGGTCAGATGAGACCACAATTGTTCCTGTTCTATGTACAAAACACTGTGAGGAAAATTAACATCACCCTAAACACACCATCCCTACAATAAAGATAGGATGTCATGTTGGGATGCTTCTCTTTAGGTGAACAGTGAAGCAGGTCAGTAAACCTGGATTGAGATAATTACAGGGCAAATCTGGAATAAATCCTAAAAAGGTTTCTAAAGAATTGGTACAAGGATGAAGGTTAATCTTCATGCAGGACAATGACCTCTAAGCAGAGCTATAGAGCTTCAACAGAATTATTTAAGTTTGCAAACCAGTTATTTTCCTTACACTTTACAACTAGACACTATGTTTTCTAGCATATAAAAATCCCAGAGAAATGCACCAAAGTTTACATTTGTATAAAGACAAAACATGAGAAAGTTCAAAAGGCCTGGATACTTTCTACTTTTAAAAGGCAAAACATAAAGGATTTTATGCAAAAGAAATATCAAACAACTTTTTGTTTTAAATGAAAGGGAAATCTTTTGTTCGCTGCAACATGTAACAGTGGTCATTACTGACAAAGTCATATTTTTTCTATAATTAAGCCCAATCTTTTGTAAATGTCAATCTAACAGACAAATAACTCTTAATTGCTCAATGATAGGAAGAAAAAAAAAAACATCGTTTGGATAAGGGCCCCTGTGGAAACTAAACAAAAGAATCTAATTGCCATTAGGGTATTGTGATTGTGCAGAAACACTCTATTAGTATTCAAACACAGCAGGAGAAAAGAAACTTCTAGATGGCATACTAAGTACTTTGAATGTGTGTGTATGGGTGTGTGCGTGCTCGTTTGTGTGTTCTCAGGAATATCGAAAGATTTCCTACGTGGCATTATGTAGACATCCATGACCAATTAATCAGCCTTACATCAAGCCTCTGCTCACAGATGGATGCTTTATTAGAACCATTTTCTAATCAACCACCAGCACCTGCTAAACTCTCCGTTTTTTACAATTTCAAATGTTTTATTTTTGGTAAATAAATTGCAGAGCTTGACTGGAACCAATCCACATTTTGGAAATTTACATGCTCACAGAACTTGGGCCTATACAGTGTGTTACTAGAACTGCATGTGACCATATATGCAGGCATTACCTCACATATGGCTTCTGTTTCTTATTAAGCTTCACCCTTATGCTAGTATCTAAAAACAAGAAGAAGACATCTCTGAAACAAAACAAACTAAATAAAGTCTAAACATTTTCGAACTGCCTGTCGACCACGCCCGACGAACAGAAGGACAGAGAAAGATGTCACATGCAACCTCGATCAATGGCAGCCATTGTCTCTCCCTCCATCTAGGAGAGGTGTAACACCTTTCCATGCACTTAAGCTGTGACCACTGCAGTGCGCTAAGGGAGCGCATGGGTATGGATTGCCTGGTGTCCCCGATGCGATCGGTGGTATTGATCGTGCTAATGCTGGACTGCGGAGGAAGGCGAGAGCCTGAGAAATGGAGCAAGGGAGAAGAAGGGAGAGGGAAGCAGGGAGAGAAAGTGCTGCAGGAATGTGTCCCCAGGGAGCTCGTCTTGGGCTGGGGCAGGGCTTCAGGAATGCTCCCCAGGAGATCCCAGTGAAGGCTAGGGCAGGGCTGCAAGAATGTTACTCCAGAGAGTTGAGAGTGGAAGCTGGCTGGGGCAGGGCTTAAAGAATGTTCCCCCAGAGCACCCCTTTAACTCCGGGGCAGAAGTGAAGGGAGTTTTGTGGGGGTGGGGGTGGAGAGTTTTCCTCAGGCTCCAGGATGGCTGCAGATCAGGTTTCCGTGTGGGGATCAGCATCCTGCCGACAGGGCTTTAGGCTGCCCTAGGGAGGAGACAGGAGGCTGGAGGCATAGCTATTCCACAGGCCTTTCCAAAAACATTTCACAAATGCTTTGTCTCTGTATCACACTGACTCAGTGGATTATCTGTAATACCTCATATTGTTACAGATACTTCACAAAGAAAGAGAAACAGTATCTGTAGTTTGACTTTTGCTCTCAGTTGGTGCAAGACATGTTCATATGCCAGATATGAGATTGCGACGGGAGTCAATGAAACCTGCCCTCAGACCCTTTCGCCTCTTCTCATTTCCACGTGTTTACTAGCAAGCCCACACTGTAAATAAAAATAAGACCTCTTGCTCAAAGTTTATTTTTAAAGATTGCATTTTCGGCATCATTTCTTCAGTCCCGACTCTCCGATGGTATTTGAATAGCCAAGCGCACACACTGGCTGTCAGCCTGGTGGCTATTCTTTCATTACGGGTCCAGCTCCCCTGAGCAACACCTTTTCTTGTGTCCTTCACTAGAGGAGGGGCATGGCCGCCCACCCCCCGCCCCCTCCCCAAGAGAGATCCTTGCCCTGCTATTTTAACCCTCTGTGAGATGACCTTTTTAATAAGTGTCTTTCTCTGTTTTCCTGCCGGCCACTGTGCGAGCAAACAGAGCATGTCTTCTGCTTCCCTTAGATAAAGGAATCAATCAGAGAGGGTGCGAGAGAAAAAAAAAGAGAAGACAGATAACTGGGCCATATATGGATTTATATTATGCAGATTTCCCTTTTTCCGCATCCCTGTAGACACTGCAGAATGCATTCAGCTTCAATAAGAAAACATTTTCAGATTTATGAGAAAATACAAATGAAACACTAATGCTCAGTGAGAAACAATAATATCCCAACACAACACAGAAAATGCTGATTTGATTGGAAAAGTTTGGATATAGATAGTCTCTATTTGTGATGGGAAATACTCATAGTGCTGTTGAACTGTATTTGTCTTGTCACATATATCTTCCGTTTTTGAATTTTTTTCAGCACCAGCAATTTTTTCAGGTCATCAATCAAAATGTTATCTTTGCCAAAAATAATGTGAAGGAATACAAAAAGCAGCGTTCAAATTATCATTTATTAGGATAGCAATCCTTACCAACTTTGTCCAGTGTACTTAGCCCTTGTTCTGCCACACTTATCAGCAACTGGCAGTGAGTCATTTTCATCACTGTGCAGAAATTCTGACTCACTGTTCACAGAATTGGTTTAATTCTGCCATATTGGCTGTTTGTTGAGCTGGACTGGCCTGTCTTTGACCGCTGTCCTGATATGTAGGCCACATAAAATTGAGCACAAATTGATCTGATCACAAACTGAGGACCAGACAATCTTCTTCAAGATTTACTGATTGAGAGTTCATGGTTCCGTCAGCTGCAGCAGTTGTCCAAGCCCTGAAGCAGCAAAACTTCAGGGATTATGGTTATGATAGTGGCACTGACAGTCCCACTAACATAACTATATTTGACTGTCATTATGATTTTTTTCTGTATTAGTTTTATGCCACATGTAATCAGGAGCACAGCTTTAAAAATTGTCATTCTTGCCACGTTGGCTCACAGATATCTTTCCAAACTCATGGCTATTATCTGTGAAAGTGAGATGGGTGCTTGTGTTGGACAAAACTGGTTTTGGTTCTAGAACTCTCCCTCTCCAGATTCAGTTTTTGCTCAGTCTCTTGTTGCTGTGTGTTGAATATTGAAGACTGACTTTAACTGAGACAAAGGACTAAAACTTTGCTCTAGATGTTGCTCCACATACTTTTTTGTCCACCTGGATGAGTTATCAATAGGTTCTTAGAGTAAGGAGGACCACTCCTGGGAAGGCTCACCACTGTTTCATGTTTTCTTCTTCTGTAGATGGCTCTTATGGTTTATTAGAAATGACTAAAACTTTAGTCATTTCTAAAGTTTTAGAAATGACTTTCTTTCTCATATTACTTTAAGTCAGTGTGTGATGTGTTGCATTTTAATATTTTTCAGTTTACTTCAAGCTGTCAGGGAGGTTCTGTTTTGGGTATTTTCTGAGGCCACAGGTAGTAGTCAGACCAGGGAGTAGCATGTGAAACTTAATTGTCCAAAAATTTTGATTTAATCACAGTTAACTTATGATTTAATATATCTTTCACATTGAGCCAGATTGATTTGGATAGCTTTTTTGGCTAACAATTATGAATTGAAATGTGCATTTTGTATGAACTAGTTATCTTTGTATTATATTAAAATGTGTTTGACATCTGAAACATTTTAAAAATACTAAAGAAGCTAGCAGACTTCTTGCAGTACTATACATAGTTTTGAAACAATTTCAAGCCACAACAAATGTTTCAAAGTGTTTAGATGAACTTGCATCAAGTTTTTGGGCCAGTAGCACGGAAATATCAAGTAATAGCCTGAACTATGAACAACTTTCTGTCAGTACATGTTTTGTGCTAACTGTTTCCAACAGGCTTTTATTGGTTGTGTTTCTTCCCATCTTCTAACTTCGCATATTGATCCAAAAGCTGCTTTGTGGCTGTCAAGAAGAATGTGCCAAAGTGCGTCAATTTTTTTTTTTTTGCTTCAAAAGGGGCTCACATAAGAGGAAAGCGACATGAGCAAGACCTGATTAGCCGAACTCTGAGCCGCCACTGTTCATCAGAAATTCTGCTGTGTTTTTGCTGGGGCGTCTTGTGACATCCCAGTACAAAGAGCAGCGCACACTGATTACAAGGCTTTGAAAGGAGGAGAGGCGGTCAGGGGAGAATAGCTACTTCTGGCACAACGCAGCCACTGAAAAGAGACCTCATGCTAGAGTGAGCTCTTACAATTGGGCTCGTTTTTTTTTTGTTGTTTTTTTTTTTGCCATGTATGTGTTTGTGTGTCAGTGTTGTGTGGGTAAGAAAAAATAGGTATGGAGATACAGGAAGGTAAAAACAAAAAGAAGAGGAATAGAAAGGTAGTATTAAAGTAGATGTTTGACTGCATGGCACATCCTCCCTGTGTGTTCCCTCTTGCAACACTGCCAGTTACGTTAACAGGAGTGTCATTAGGAATTCAAAGCATATGCCCTCGTGAGGACGCCCTCCTTCTCTTCCCCCGGTGCTTCACATAGCACGCATTATGCACAGTATAAAGTATTTATTGGTCTTTGTCAGGCTTGGGCTGCATATCCAAAATAAGAATAGAAGAGTTTATAAAGCATAAATGACAATAGCCACAACCGCAACTCTTGCTCACACTCGTATCCACCTCATCTAGCGAGATCCGTCTCTCACATGTGTGCTTGTTTAATCAGTCGTAGGCTTAGGCATGCAAACACACAAATATCACAGAGCACACGCACTCCCTCACAGCACCTGCGTGCTTGCCGTTTGCATTTTGGATGACACATAATTCATCACGTTGGGAACTCAAGACATGCTCAGACTTCATCCAGTTGACCTCTTTCTTAAGTAGGTAGCCACAATAGCAGGGAGGATGTGTGGACAAAACAGAGATAATTCCATGTCCTCAGTCAGAGCTCCTCTCAGTGGGTGAAAATCCTGTATCAGGGTCACTATTGTTACCCCCCTCCCTTCCTATTTAGCATACCATTTAAACTGTCGACCAGTTGTATGACGACTGGCCCACTGAGCCGTTGTCTTGGTGTCTCATGCGCTCTCTATCTCTCCCTGGCCCTGGCTCCGCTTGCTCTTTGTTCACTTTCTTCCTCAGCCTGCAAGTCTTTTTCAGCGGCACAAGCAGAAGAATGGCACATTAAATCTTAATAGGACTGCGTCTGGCCGTGTTGAATTGCAGAGCGTGTTAAGCCGGCGCTTTCCTCCCCCTTGGCACACGCTCGTGGAAGTGGAAAACAATTGAATAAAAGAAACCGCTCCCTCCCTCCGTAACACAAGTGACTTTGACCGCACTGCTAAAGCTATGAGACTTGAACTGACTCCCACTCACAAATGGCTCAAGATTTAGCTAAGAAACTGTGGGATAAGGGAAATTAGTACTTTTCCAAATGAACAAATATCAAAGGTAGATTGCAGGGTCTACATGATCATCAAACAATTAGGTATGGGCTGGTTAACAGTATCAAAGAGGACAAGAAGCTGGATACAGTAGGAAAATGAGTGTGTGAGTTGCACTGAGTGCAGATGTAGGTATGAAACAGCCAGGTTTTGCAAATGCAAAGAGTCCAGGCCTGCTTTGTAACGCAGTGAGAGGTAGTAATTAGTCAGTGATGAGTTGACTGGTTGTGTGTCCACTGCTCAGCACTGCTGGGTGGGGCTGTGGGAGGTAGATAAGGCCAGCGGTGGGCTTATCTCTTCGAAGGACAGACACCAGGCCTGCCAGGCAAATCCACCCACTGACCAGCTGCATTTTATTAACAGCATCATTAATGCCAAGCAGGTTGTGTGCGGCGCAATGGAAGACATATTGGAAAAGAAGGGGAAAAAACACAGAATGATAGAAAATGTCTCAATTTCTGCTTGTTCTGTGAGTCTGAAGTAAATAGGCACCGGTTGACCTGTTTTGAGATTTTGAAAGGATGGAGCTTGTGGAGATGTTTACCAGGTAGGTAGCCAGTGGAAGGGCATGAAGAGGGAGCTTGGATCTTACCTCTGGGTTTTGCTCACTCGCCTCTGGGTCCCCAGAATTCAAATGATTTTCTTTTTCCTCTTTCAAACATGGGATTGCTCACCAGAATAATGATGAAGCTGATACAGAAAAGCATAACTACAAAGAAAAGGCAAAGAATATATTTTAAAAAAGAGGTTGACATTTCTAGGCAAAAAAAAAAAAAAAAATTGAAGCTTTTTGTTAAAGGTAGTTTGCCTATGTTTCCATCTATGAGTATGCATTGTTTAGTCAGTTTTCAGTCTTTTCAAGATTTTAATGTGTCTGTTAAACTCTTTGTATGCAGAAAAATACATCTGTATTGTGATCTCAATTTAATCTGCTAACATTGATTTTACCTAGATTTTAGTTTTGTGAATAATTTCCTTCAATGAAAACTTCAGCAAATGTTTAATATTACACATCACATGCAAACACACACAGCAAATTCAAAAGTGTTAAATGTTTTGGAATTAGTACACTTTATACAAAAGCAGAGTTAAGTTAATTTTACTCTAATAGAGCCACATTCTGTTTATGTAACTCTGGGCTGTATATTATTAGTAGTTAAAATTCAGTGTTAAAACAAAGTGTTTCCGTATCAAATCTAGGGGTGTTAAAAATGAATCAGTAACTCTTGACTTCTTAACTCTGAACTCCTACAGCGGCTGTAACTCTGAAGGAGTTAATTCACTGACTCCAGAATCACAGGGTCCCACCGAAGCCAAGTCATTTCAGGACAATTTACTTTCCACATGTCTGAGTTATTCACTGCGCTTGGTAAGTAATTATTATTTTTTTTCTGAGATGGTTTATAACTATTATTTTGAGTTGAGGTCAAGCTGTTTGATAGACATCACGTTCGCCCCACGGCTCGGTGTTAGCATATTTAGCTTAGCATATTTAGCTTAGCATGCCGCATGTTTGCGGAGTTTAAGTGTTGAAAGAAAATCGAGCTGGTGAACATTAAGTCAAATTCTTGGCTAACGAACAGATTCTTAATAATCTGGAGTATATTTTTTCATGGTGTTGAACGTTTACATGAATATTGGTCAGATTTATCAACCTTTCTGATATTTTTTTTTCCCCTTTGAAAAACTGTAGAAGGCTTTTTCCATGTTGAAAGCATTATTCCTGGTGATGTCTTTTTATATACATTTTGCAGCATGTTTTAATCCTTTTATTGCCCTTTTCAATATATTAGTACCAGTATGGTTGTGGATGAATCGCCAGTCGCCAACCTCCCCCTCCCGAATCCTCCATGGATTCCTGGAAGATTCAAGCTCCAAAAATGATAATGTAAGTGTTAATATCTCTGAAACTCCACATTTCTGTAATTGAGGCTTGTTGTTAGAGTTGTAGTAAAAATTTATTCATTCGTCTCATTTTTCATTGTTATGTTTTTTTGTTTGTTATGATCCAGAGACCAACAGTGACTGAAGACTGTCCAGTGCAGTGGAGGAGCCCAGTGATGTCCTGCGGCCAAACTCCACAAACAGCCCAACAACCTGAAGACAATCTGATCTGTGTTAGTGAGTGGACAGCTGTTTGGGGGAGTGCAGAGAGGCCCACTCTCTTATCAACAGAAGCATAAACTGGGTAAGAAGTGATGGATCTGAATATCAGGTTGGTCTGTTATGTACTGTAATATCCGGCAATCTACCTCTTAAAAGAACATTTACTCTATCATATTACATGAACTGCTTGCTTTACTTTCTCCACCTTGTACTTTGAACAATTTCATTCATATTGTATTGAATAAAAATGTATTAAGCATACTGCATTTTGGATTGCACAGCTGATATGTCAGACCTTTGGATAAGCAATATGTGAATGAAAGCGACATGTGAAACATGCACATTATTCCACGTTGTAATATGTTTTGTAATTATGGTGCATGTTTTGAAATAAATGCATTTGAGAAAATCATTACCTCTTTATTAAATGTTTATTTTCCAAAGAATTTTTAAAAGTTCAAAACAATAAAATACCTATTTAATATTAATTACAAATAACTCTTATGACATTTAAAAAATACTCTGTGAGAGTTAATATTAAGATCTAACATTGAATTAGTGTTAGTAAGTGTGAAAATGATTAACTCCAGCAGATTTGATATTTGACAATTAGAGTTAAGGTACCAACTTCTCCAAAAAGAGTTAAATTAACACTTCCTGGTGTGGACCGATATAGACACTTTAAAAGTGTTGAAATCAAAGCTGACAGAGTTAATTTGGGCCTGCTCGGTTTGCTGTGTACCATATATATATATATATATCTAT
>CAEFZX010013138.1:0-10856 GCA_903066825.1 Alfaro cultratus | reverse complement strand
TGTCGAGGGGAGTGTCAAATTCCAAGAGAGAGGAGAGGAGAGGGGAATCAGAGAGAGAGAGAGAGAGAGAGAGAGGGAGAGAGAGTGAGTGAGAGTGAGAGACATACAGACAAGTAGGTACATCTAAAAAAATAGAATGAATAAAAGTTGTAAAATAGTAAAAATATTTCTTGCCACTTATCTTAAAAAGTGAGACTCTTATATGGAATCATCACACATATAGTGATATATTCCAAGGCTTTTTGTTCTGTAATTTTGATGATTGTAGCTTATAGAAAATGAAAGCCCAAAATTCAGTATCCCAGAGAACCAAACTACTTTGAAAAATGTCATTATTGGAAACTCATGATGTCATAGCCTAATCAGCTTATAAACTCAAAACACCTCCAAAGGTTTCCTGATCCTTTAAACAATTTCTCACTCTGGGTCAGTACTCTGTATAATCATAGGGAGGAGTGCTGACTTGACAAAGTCAGTGACACCCTCTAAAAGGAGGGTAAGTTACAGAATGTCATTGCTGAAGAATTTGGTTTTTCACAGAGTTCTGTATCATAGCATATTAGCAGAAAATGGAATGGAAGGAGGATGCGTGGTTGAAAAAAGTTCACTAGGAACAGGGAGAACCCATAGCCTTGAGATTATTGTTAAAAGAAATCCATTCTAGAAGAGTCAACACACAGAGATGGATATTATACGTGGGCTACAAATGTTGCATTCCATGTTTCAAGCCACTAAACCAGAGACGACATCAGAAACAGGATGAAGAGTGAGTTGCCAGTGGAACTGGTGCATTGCACAAATTGGGTGGTGTAATGAAGCTCATTAAATTCACCTCAAATCAACAGCTAGACTGATTAAAGCTTGGACATATTGGGGGTTCCAATATGCCCAAACATATATAAAAGCTGTTTACAGATGGGTAAAACAGGCTAACGTTAAGCTTCCAGAATGATTTCCCCTAAGTCACGACTGCAGCTTTATTGAGAATTTCTGAGCTGTGCCAGCAAACCAGTCGAGTGAAATGAGCTGTACTGTTTGTAATGAGAAATAGTTAAATATCCATCCAGATTTATCCCAGAAGCTTGTCAAAGTCAATAAAAGGAATGCATTTGTGTAATCAAAACCTTGTACATCTAATCACAGTTTTAAAACTCATAGAAGTTGTTTGTTGTATAATCATTCCACCTTTGAAAAAAAGGCTTTGATAAATCCTTAAAAGAACCAATTATTATGCCTAGAAACCTTGTAGTTCCTGCACAAATAACCCTAGAAAAACACCAGAATGGAAATAAATCATCTACATTTTTTGGACTTCATCCATTTTAATTTACATGTTAACACTCATCACCTTTGAGTCACAGAGTAGGCCGTGTCACAAAAGTACAACTCAACAGAGCTGAAAGTTGAGCAGCCTGTGAAGCAGGCATTGACAGAGCATGTCGGTCTTCACCTGAGGAGAAACTCCTGAAAGCTTCCCGGAGTTCATAGATCTGCTGATGTGAAGTGACGGATGCCTCTGGTGGGTTTTGAGGAAGACAGAGTAGAAGACAAAAAAACCCCAGCAAGGCCCAGATTCCTTGAGTGAGTAAAAACACTGTGCTAAGAGCAATGTGAGTGAGCCACCAGGAATCCTGGTGGAATTTATTTACTACCGTGCTCTTTAAAGAGGCATTGCTGTGGCTGTGCTTTCAGTGTGTGGAGGTCCTGTTGCTGTGCAGAATCAAGGCTCATTACCTCGTCCAGTGTATCCCATGAACTAAATCCCTTTTCTGTGGCATTTGCCAGGTGTATGATAGCAGCCAATCCCTTTGGGCTCTTCCTGAAAGGCATGTGTTTTGCACTTTCACAGTCTGTGCCCAGCTCTGTTTGGCAGGCTGAAAGCTAGGTTGGTTATTCTGTGGGCAGGATAATCTTCTGTAATCTGTCGCTCTGTGATCTGGACGGAGCACAGCGAGGGGCTGGGCGAGTGGGAGAGGCCATGGGTGGGACAGCTGGGGGGGGCACACACGAGGGAGGGTGGAATCAGGTCAGGGCCGTGACGCTGGGAAAACACTGACTTGTTTACACTAACTACATTATAAGACAAGAGCGGAATAAACATCTGCGAGTTCATTCATCTTTGAGGGTTTTTTTTCTTTAAGATCAGATTTTTCGCACAGTCTAGTATTCCAGTAAAAAGTAAATCTCTTTGCGACATTGGAGAGCGTGGGGGCCGGGGCTGAAGTGGATGTGAATTTTCATCAGGGTTAGCATAGTTTTCATTTATTATCTGAGAAAATACGTGTGACTCATCAAAGACTGACGCTTTTCATCCAACTGGGTGAAAGAAGAGTCTTTCTCTCTTCCACACAATGCTCGCAGAGAAGTATTTGAAAAAGGATGAAACTGATTCCGAACCCTCGAGATTCAAAGAGTTTCATGAACATTTCGAAAGCCGAGTGACGAAAGTCCGGATGCCCAATTTCTTGTTTGCTATGAAATTTTTCTGATTTCAATAACAAACCCCATTTTTTTGAAAGCTATAGTTTCAACTAGCCACATCCAGGACTGATAACTACCCGATGGTCTGAGTCAAGAAAATAGAACCTGTCTGATAACATGATGTAAGCTTAAAGATATAAAAAGCCAAAGCATCAGGCACAGTTCTAAATTAAATTCAAGAGCAGAAGGAAGAATAATAATAATAATGGAAAGCCATATCACACAGTGAGAAACATCACACACTTAAGGAGAAAAACTGGAAACAGAGGTGAACCTTCCCAGGAGAAGTGTGCCAACCACAATTACTACAAGAGAATATCAACAACTCATCCAGGAGGTCAAAAAAAACAAAACAAACTACAGCACTGCAAGCTTCACCTGCCTCAGATAACGCCACTTTTCATGATTCTACAACAAGAAAGAGACTCAACAGAACGGCATCCGAGTGAGAGCTCAGAAGGGGAAATCATCACTGAACCAAAAGAACACAGAGTCTATTCTTACATTTGCCAAAAACATATTAATGAAAACTTTAGGGAAAATATTCTGTTGACTGACAAGACAAAAGTGGATTTTTGTGCTTTTTGTCCACTCGTCTCATTCATGCAACCGTGTGCTGGGAAGAATTGCTAAAAGGATCTTAATGCAATAGCTTGATGATCTTAATGAGCATTCAGCAACAGGCGCAAAATAAGCCACAAGAGTCAAATTCATGGTTATTAAGAGATGTTTTTTTAAATTTTATTTTTCAGAGCAAGAGATTTCTTGAAAGATGATAAAATATTAATAGATTCCAATAAATTCTGGGATTTTAGAGCAGCTGCTGACCAACTTATCAAAGTCTCGTTAGCAGTCTTCCCAGGGCTCCCCCCGACTGTTTATTTCCGCTCTTTTGTCCTGTGTTTTTCCTTCTCCCCATGCATGTCAAAGGATTATTTCCTCCACTCTCCGTGTGGCTATAGTGGCCAGATGCCCCTCTCTTTACTCATGCGGAGAGGCGCCAGCATTCCCCTCAGAGCGCCTGCTCCTTGTGCATCCTACTGTAAATGTCGGCATTAAATTGTAAGCAGGCTCGAGCGTGGCTTCGTCTCCTGTGTGTGCTCAAGAAGCACAAAGGGCAAGCTGAGGCAAGTGGACATGGTGAGCCCGATCTGGACGTGTCATTTGAGATGTGTCCATTGCTGAAGTGCTGTCCTGAATCGTCCCCTGGCTGAGAGTGCTTCATAATAATGATTTAAAAACAAACAACAACAAAAAAAACGCTAATGTACTTAAAAGTTGTGAGGATGACTCGAGCTTGGCAACAGAGTACAGCCGTGATTTTATGGTCAACCTATAAAAGGAGCGCACTTTCCCAATTTGCAAGTCCTCCCTCCTCTTCCCGTACCCCTGCCCTCACTGCCTCCCCCACAGTGGTAGCAATCAGCCAGGTGCTAAATGCCAGGGTGAGGCACCGCTCATGGGTGGGTGGGGGCTGAAATTGCACGTGGAAATAAGCATCTGTGCTTGCTTGGCAGTGTGGGAAGCAGTAGAAGGAAATAACTGTCATTCTGCACCGAGACTATGGATTATGTGTGTATGTCCTGTGGGGAAAGACCACGGGATGGACTCAGGCAGGTTAATCATTAACTTAGTGAACTGAGAAGAATGAAGGCTGGTGGAGGATGGTGGGGGGGACCAGAACTTATTCATTTCTTTTTTGTATGTAGTTTAAATGAGTGAGGACGGGCTCATCCCTTCAGAGGAACCTGATCATTAGCAGGGAACAGTGAGAGGCAGAGACAGAGGAGCTGACACCATCCAGACTGTTGGGAATTAGCTGATCTGGCAGCCCTGCCCTCGCCAGGGGCTTCTCAGTGATGGTAGTTAATGAATAATCAATGGCAAGAGAGGGTCAGTGGAGGGGATGTATGTAAATCTCCTCTACACTCTCATATAGACTTAATAGTTTAATTAAACTAATCGCTGTATTGACTCTAGGGCTCCAAAGCCCTTTGAAGCCTGCTGTATTAATGACATGAAATCAGGCTCCCTCTTTTGTTGCAGAAATGTGTGCTGAGAGGAGACTAAATGAGCCGCCGCCACTGCTGTTGCTGCTGTTGCTGCTGCTGCTGCACAGTCCAATTTTCCCCGGCTTATTCTACATACAAGAACTCTGTGTGAGAAAACGCACGGGGGTAATTTAATAATCACACCAAATTCTAACCTGCACAGAAGGCACCCTCAGCCAAGATATAATGCGCCGTGATGTAACAGTGTTGGAGCACACACGGCAAATGAACTTTACATTTTCCGAGTCAGTGGCTGCGTTTCTCAGTCATGCAAAAGAAGCCATATTATCCATTATCACAAAGCTGTCTCTGGCGTGCGTCAGAGATGCCTTTCAGGTAGCATGGCAACATGGGAGACGGCAGCTTTAATGTGTTCCTCTGCAACCAGACGGAGACAGTTTGTTATCTTCCACAAGGAGTGAGTCTATTGGCACAAATCCCCAGTCCCTCTGAAACCTCTGATTATCATGTGATTGTCCACAGCGATACACTCACATGATGAAGTCAGCGAATGGGGAGTGCATGTTCCTTGCAAAGGCATTCACCAACTTTTGTATTTTGTAATAACCACAAACTACGATCCATTTTGTTGAAATTGCATGTGATAAACAAACAAAAACTAGTAGATGTGAGGCAAAAGTAAAACAATACATTGTTTTTAACATTTGTTTCCAAAAAAAACATAAAAAGTTCTTGACAAAGAAACACCCAAGAGGTCCACAGCGACTCTAGAGAAGCTTAAAAGATCCACAGTTCAGGTGGAGGAATCTGTTAAATCATGTTTTACTTTAGTGTTTTATGAAGAATACTTTAATACAAAGCAAATTTCTCAAGAGTACAATTTAAACAAATTGTAAACAATGCAACAGATTACTGAATGCACTGTTTAAGAGATTAAAACAGTGCATTCAGTCCCTGTCTTATTATGGTGGACCATAAAGTCCCTGTCCACCATAAACTACCGTAATTGCCGGAGTTACAAAGGATGACTTGGATTGAACCACAATGTAGTGCAATCCTGCGAAAAGCATGCAACATACACTATTTTTTTCCTATATTCAGCAGCAAACAGGAGATGCCTTCTCAGCACAACTTCCATTGATGAGACGTGCATAAAATTGCTAGTACGCTTGTTCTGGGGACATCTGACAGATAAGTAGTCTTTTATTATCTGGTGCTCATGCCTCTCTGAGCAACTGCCCATGTGGTCCATATCAGAAACCACTACTGCTTCATCACAAAGCAATTGGACAAAAACTTCAGTCTCTGGATTTGCAAAAAAATAAATAAATAAATAAAGAAAACATACAGCTGTAATCTCTGCAAAATGGGCTTCTTTATTATTTTCTTTCTGTTTTTTAAATTTATTTGCCACTTGGAGGTTTGACAAAACGTTGAAAACCTCAAAAAAAAAAAAAAAAAGAAAGAAAGAAAGATTAATTCTTCTGCAAAGCACTGTGTATGTGAGTTCATGCATTAAAGCTGAAGAGTTGTGGGTGCACCTATATGAGAAACAGTGAAGAGTGTTTTTGCTACAGTATTTCTGTGTGTGTGCATACAGGGGTGTGGATGAGTCACTTTCAGAGGTTTCATGAGTTAACATTGAGCGGGGACTCTGTATTTAGCAGCAGATAGAATAATTGTCTCTTCATCAGCTCTCCAGAGATTACAATAGTAACTGTCAAGTGAATCAGAATTTTTGACATTTTTTAGTCTGTCATTGGAAGACATTGTTCAATCAGACTTTGTGTAAGGCCCTTTTTGTGCATGACTTTCCAAGACGAGCTCTATCATCAATCCCCAGTGTGTCATATAAGCAAACGGTAGTTATCCTCACTAAGAGAAAAAAAGACTCAAAAGAAAGGGTAAACTCCTGAATGTGCAAGTCAGGAGGAGAGGAGGAACAGCTTGACAAGGCATCTTATCTTCACTGTGTTTCTTACTGTGCTCACACTTTAAGATGCTTGCTGAGAGGTAAAATTCATGCAGCAGGTTTTTTTTTCCTTTTTTTTTGCTGGAGAAAGGCTGAAGAAAAGGGGGGAAACAGACACTTCTCACAAGACATCTCATTTGTGCTCTCATGTGGTTTGTGCAGAGTATATGAAGATGTGAGCAGCTACAAAAACAACACCAAAAAAAACAAAAAAAAAACAGAAAAAGCAAACATAGGCACGCTTTAAAATGTCTAAACTGTATTCCAAACACAAAGCAAAAGGTTAGCACTGCAACCAAAAACAAAATAAGAGTGATGTTTGGATGGAGTTTTCCACCATGATGGACAGTAATTAGATGCCAGGAAGAGCTTAAATAGACTTTTCTATTGGACTTAAATATTTTTGGAGCACTACTAACCTCTAAACCTACATGAAGATTTCTTATATTTCTAACAACTAATCTGTAACTTCACATAATAAGGTTTAATTGTCAGAAAGTAACTACAGTGTGCTGAGTTGGAAATATTCTTCAGAAGCGTGAGTCCTTTCTACAGCAAACTTACCCATTATTTCTTATGCAACCTGCCTCTTTTTTTGTTCTCTGAGGAAATTGCCTCATTCCCCGACATGTTGTTTCAAAATGCCATTCTACCAGCTTCTGGGGTTAATCAGGTTGCTACAGAGGTATTAATCAATGCCTGCTTTTATGAAAGCAATAAATTACATCTCAAGAGGCTGTACAGAAAGTGAGCAGCCAGTAAAACTTCACATGTAGCAGCTGTAACCATTTTTTTGGTACCATTGAAGCAAAATGTTTGGGGTCTTTTAAGAATTTTTTTGGGGGGAGGTGGTGTACAGCGCAATATACAGGGCTCTGAAAAAGTATTTTCTGTTATCCTCACACCGAAATGTTTCAAATCATTGGAAATTGTTGTCATATCAGACATATAAGACAGCCCATGATTACATGATTTCTTAGAAACAAAAACTATTTTCAGATCACGATTTCATTTAATAAAGGAGAAAAAAACTACCCGAACTAACCAATGTCTATGTGAAAACATTATTTCTCACTCTGTTAAATAATTACTTAACAGTGATTTACATGCTTATTAGTAAGTTTTTCCGAACCACAGCTAGAGACAATTAACAGCTGTAAGAATCCAGAAATCACTTAAACCTTAGAACCTATCTGACAACATGAAGTAGGCCAGAAATGCTTAAAAAATAATATGATCATAACAAATATAAAAGACAAAAGTTTCTGACATCTTTCAGTCTAAAATGGGTAGCCCAGCTGAGGCAGACCAACAGGAACTAAAAAAAAGCATCTTTATGATTCACAGAGAAAAATATTTTGGTGAGATGAAGGTGGGGCGTTTTCAGAAGCTGTGTGTACCGTTACATTTAGCGTAAATGTAATACTTAATTTCAGAAGAAAAAAAAAATCCCCTGCTGGCAGTCAAAAATGAGGCCTTTGGTGGTGTAATGGTTTGAGGCTACTTTGTCTCTTGCCATAATGGATGAAAACATGAATTCTGCTCCCTTGAAGAAAATCCTGAAGGAAAACATTCGGCCTGTTCGTCATCAATCCAACGCAAGTCAGCAGTTGAATGTCTGAGAAGCGAAAATAAACCTTAATGAAGAGTTTGCTGTGACCTTGAAAAGGTTGTTCCGGCTTGACAACCCTCCAGTGTTGCAAAATTAAGACAATTTTGCAAAGTGGATTGAATTAAAACTCCTCCGCAGTAATGTCAAAGGCTCATTCTGTTTCTTTAAAGCAAAAACATGATGGCAGTTCTTGCGGTCGGTCCACCCAGCCGTTAGACTGTAGCCTACACAGAAACATTTCTGCTTTTCCCCAAACACGAGTGATTTGAAAACTGCATGTATGCTGCATTCGTTCCCAACACTTTTCACAGCACTGTATGAGTTCATTAGCTCCAGCTTGAGAGTTTTAACCACTTATGGTACATTACTTGTGGTGAATGCTATTTCCAGGTCTAAATGCTGCAAATTGAGAACATTTAGGAGCCAGAGAGTCTGTTCTCATCTACAGGCCAAATAAAATGCCGTAGGTGAACAAGGCTGTTGATGTCTAAATACAAAAAATGTTTTGGGGACAAACCTTGCACGCTCTTTGGCGGGGCATGTAAACATTTACACTGGGGTATGAGTCAACCCCTTTTCCCCCTGAATTTCCCCCCACCCCTCCTTTTAGGTTGTTTGTATATTCACTTCAAATCCTCGTTACACAGGCTTCGCATGCTTCTCTGTTCTAGCGCCTGTGGTCTGTTTCTCTCACTGATCAGCCTTCCTGTTGCTGCAGAGGAACTGTCAGCTGTGAGATAAGCATAGTCAGAGCACATGCTTTGCGATAGGGGCAGTGGGGGGAGGAGAGAAACTAAAACACAAGAGAGGGCAAAAAGGGCTGGCTTGTTCAGAAAATGAACACATTATCTCAGGTTGTTTTTGGCTCGTTTGGGGAGTTTTGAGGATAAAAACCCACAGCAGACTGGATAATTCATGGGAAGAAGATCCAGTTCCAACATACAGGAGTGCTGGGAGTCAGTGAGTTGCTCTGGCGTGAAATATCAAAATCTCCTCTCCTTGGGACCTTAAAACAACTTGCACAGGAAAAGGATTAAGGAAAAAAAACTGGGAGCAAAACTGTGAATGTGAGACGCAGAGATCCGAGTTTACTGGGCCTGAGGATCACAGAGAAGGGATATGCATGTTGATGAACTTTGCCTCCTCTGGTACGACACGCGTGGGAGAAAAAGACTGAGGGGAGGATTGGCCCTTACTGTTGAATCCGGCTGTGGACTGAGGACGGTTTGCAGCACGTATAACTGGTTCTGCAGTCATGTCTGCCTGATACGCGTGTGCGCAGTGAAAAAGTGGATGCGTGGGAGAGAGGCAGCCATACAGGGAGTGAGACAGCCCGTTGTAAGTGGAGGGTTGGGGGAATTTTCTTTAGATGGTCAGCCCTGGCAGGGCCAGAGCTGGCAGAGATGAGTCAGAGGAAGCTGATGCGACAGCTGCGGTTGTGGGAGAGTCCCGAGGGTCCACCTCATGCCCCCTCAGTCCTCACCTCACCTGTGTCTCCAGATGATCAATCACGCGGACATGCGGGGTCCGCTCTGTTTCGCCGCTTGAAACTGAACCGCAGCATTCAGGAGCGCAGACGCTCGTCTCATTGTATATGCAGGTACAGTTCACCAAGGCACTTATATTTAATGTGCCCCAGTTTTTTTTTTTATTATTTATTTATTCATTTTTACATGAAAGTAGGTGCACTGATCTTTGTGATCTTCTGCTTTAGTTTGGCTCGAAATGATGCAAACAGCAGTGCAATGTGAATATTTTAGATTTAATTTTTAATTCAGAATGCTTAAGTCTGATTAAAAAAAATTACTCTCAGACTTCAGACAGAAACAAATAAAAAGGAGGATTAGCTTATGTAGCTTAGAGAATGTCCCCTGGCAGACACTTTTGATGTGTTTTTCATTACAGGGGAAAAGTTGTTTAATGATAACTTGATCTGTTACCAGTTTATGGAGCCCTGTAGGGGGAAGGAGTGGCTCCTAATTGGCCAATTTACAAGTATGAATTCTAAAAATATCAGGCTCTGTTTTAGAAATCAAACTGAGAGGCGCTCAAGGCCTTATTTGCTTTAAAAGCTTCACACATTTAGGTGAAGTGAGTAGATAAGTTTCTCTCTTATAAAAGGAATGTTGTAGCAGCCCAGCAACACAACGAAGTATTAACCTTTGTCCACACAACATTGAGACAAAATAAAAGTGACTGTAACAAATTAGTTTTAGCTTATGTTCAATTCTATATGCAGAAAAAGAAATGTTATACAATCTGTCAGATAAACTGATTTCAATCGATGCTGTGCTGCTCTGTGGACACAGTTTATTTCAGAGCTGCAAGATCTTTTGATTTCTGAAAAGAAAAATGGTCTGAGGAATTCTACTGAGGCTTGGCTTCAGGGTAAAAGAGACGCATAGTTGAAAAGGTGTGGAGTTCCTCGTTCATTTGAGCTTTACAGTAATGGACCTTACCAAGCTCCGCCCTTAACCGACCTAGAAAATCCCACGTGGCCGCAAGTCTCACACGCAAAGCCTCGCGGCGCTATGTTTCTATGTAAACATGAGAGTATTTCTGAGTCGATTAGTGCATCATTTCACAAAATATCAGCTACAATAATGGACAGAGGAACTAACAAGTTCATGCGAAGCTTCACTACGTTGATGTTATTTTCAGTCCTAACATTTCATTTTTCAAGCTTTTAGGAGTTGTAGAGCGAGCCTGGTAGCTACAAAAGCTAACAGAGATGTTAGCTTAACGTCAAAGGAAGGAGTTACTCGCTCAGTTGGTTGAT
>CAEFZX010013137.1:0-17688 GCA_903066825.1 Alfaro cultratus | reverse complement strand
ATCAACAAATAAATACATAAACCTCAACACTTGTATATATATATATAGATATATATATATATATACATATATATATATAAATTTATTTTAGATACTTTATCTTTTCAAAAGGCTGCTGTCATATTTTATAACTGCAGGTTGCATGTTTTTTTTTTTTTTTTTTTTTTGCACTCCGTTTGTTGCCCAGGTAAGGGGCACGTTAAGCACATTCCGTTTTGTTGTTTTTTCGATCACTCACTTAACGTGATTATTTACAACGAGCGATCGTTGTTATGCACACTGCAGATATTTCGAGTTCCAAAAGGAATACTATCTTTCCCTGTCGACCTTCATAATAAAAATGACATCAAACATCTGATTTCTTTACTGCATTTATTTAATTTTATCAATGTAACGAAACATAATATGTTCATATTGTAATGGGAGGTAAACTTAAAGCACCACCATATAACAGAGTAGTCATGTGGTGCATCATTCCTTCCAGGACTCACAGCAGGGAAAATAAACATTTAATCATGAATGCTCATGAATGTACGCACTTTGTCGTTTTGATAATAGGCTAAAATAGCTCATTTAAACACTTAAAGCCTGTGTTGCCTTCATTATAAGCCCTATATAAGGCTTTTAATTTTTTGTGGCTCCAGACAGATTTGTTTTTTCTTTTTTTGGTCCAATATGGCTCTTTCAACATGTTGGGTTGCTGACCCCTGACCTAGAGAGAGTCAGTCTTAACCCTACTTAAGATCAACTACCATGAACGAATGGACAGATTGATAGATGAACTTACCAAGACAAAGCAGAATAACTGTATCATGTTAACCATCTATAGTCTAACACCATTTTGCTGAAAATATATACTATTAATGGTACCAAATAACACACAAGGGCCAACAATTTCTCAACATTGAATAATTTCCGACATTCGGTGTACCTTTTCTTCTACGTAGTGTAGTGATTTAGTGACTTTCTGCATCTGGCTGTCAATCTCAACAGGGACCACAGCATATTTCATTTTAAGGTTCTCCATAATGTGCTGCAATAAAGTATTGTGGGCACACAGTTGTCTGTACAACTCCTGAAAACAAACAGAAAAAACCATGTCAATGCAATGTAAAACAAAATTAAAAGAAGGTTCATTTATATATAACTTTTTCAGCAACATGACAATTCAAAGTGTTTTACATAAATTAAAAGTAATTCAAAAACACAAGCATAATAAAGGAAAAGCAGGCACAGCAAAAGAAAAACTATACTTTAAATTGTACCAATTGTTCTGGTTTGCTAAGTTGATCGTATTTTCTAAGTTTGTTCTAGATTAACAAAGTAGAAAGCTAAATGTTGGTTCTCAATGTTTGATTCTTGTTCTGGGTTGCTAAGTAACCCACAATTTATAAACTAACAGGAGTTTCTCTGGATTTGGTCAAAAATGCTGTTCAACCTAGGACTGACCTTATGTCACCTGATGACTTCCATCCTGTGTTTCTGATGGTACAGATTGTGATTATGAGCAGACTTGGTACAAAATTAAGACAAGATTACAATTTTCTCATTTGTTCTGGGATACATCACAGCAGCAATTTCAGAAAATTTGACTGCTGAACAAATTGGCACAATTTGTATCAGAACAAGTAGTATCAATTTGTTTTGATACAAAACAAATTGTATCATGTTCAAAACTATGGTCGCCATAGCAAAGCCACCTGATTGGGAATGGAAGGATTTGGGCTCATCTGTCAGGCTCTGTCTCCGAGTTACAGACTGGCAACTGACCCAATTTCCTTATGTGTTCTATTCAGATTCTAGAATAGAACACATAAGGAAGTGTGTTCTATTCCTGTAACCATATGACACTGATTGTTGTGGTGGAAAATTACTACAATTTAACATCTGCTGATCATGTTATATGAAATGCTTGTAAACTCTCACCAAAAGAACTATTTGGGTTACATGTAGAAGGATGGAAGTTGTTTTCTACAGCTGCATCAGAACCAGACTGTCTCACCCCTTGTTTTAATTCTTTATCCTTGGTATAAAACTCATGCGTTGTCTCTGCCTGGCAGAGCTTTTCATCCAGACCTGCTTCATTATTGATTGTCCTTATAAGTCTCTGTATTGTGCACAATACATTAATAAACCTGATTGAGTGATTTCACCTGACAGTGCTTGGTAAAATAGTTTTTTTTCCAAAACAATTTGGTGCCGTGACCCGGATCCCTCGACTGGACATCCGAGGGCGTTGATGAACAGTGTTAAGCACGCGACCTGGACTAGACTCCAGCCTCAAACCTCGCTTAGGGCTGTTGGTCGGCTCCACGGCTCCAGCGCTGGGATCAACAAACTCAAAACCACTGTTATCAGGTGGGATACTCATTCAGGCTAACAAATTAACTTTACAAATTCTAAATTATAAAATAAAGGATCCGATAAACCTTTCACCCTGAGGAATAGAGATTGCCGTTATTCAGGGTTAAAGTCTCAGAAAGAAGAAGAAGAAGAAGAAGAAAGATAATAATAATTTAAAAAAAAGAGGGTGGGTTAGAGTCCCCCCAAGAGTTCGGCTTCCAGACAGAAAAAAAGGGAACCACTGATTTCTAGGTTAGAGTCCTAGTCAAAGTCCTTATCGGTAAATAAGGAAGGTATTTTTTTGAGTTTTGGTTTTCTAAATTGAGGGAACTAAACCTTTAGAGAATCCTAAAGACCTTTCTCGGAAATAAAGACCCCTCTTAGGGGACTAAGAGGCAGAGCGACCATAAAGCTGATTTGTTGGATTCTGCGAAGACGTTTGCAGTCTAAAGAGGAAATCCCACCCAATTCAAGAAGAATGGGTCCAAGAGGTTCCAGCAGGCAATCTCCTCCTCAGGTTGAATTGTTTCATGATAATGAAATATTGAAAGAAAAAAAAAAGAGAAGTGTGTCTGGTGTGAATGAATGTGGAATGACTTCAAATGTGGAATTTTTTTCTGCAAAGTGAATTAGAAGCAGAGGAAAACATATAAAGAATAAAATGCTGAACATAATTTTTTTGTGGATAAATTACAGGCCTTAATCTCTTTAAACATGTTTTTGTGTATTTGAATAAACAATTTAATTTCTTAAGAGGATCAATTAATTAATCAATTGTATTTATAAGGGACCCTTTCTTTATAAAAGCAGCTCCAAGAGTTGCACAAAAAATTAGCCTCAGGTTTCTCTGACAAACCATTCCACAAACGAGAATTGTAATGCTGGATGGATAATAAATGACTAAAACTATATGATCACGCAAAAGGTTAAAATAAGATTCATAAATGCATATGAATAGAAAAAATAAGGAAAACAACAAAACAAGCCCTAATCGATTTCTATTTGTTCTTCTCTTTCCCTCTGTCTGAGCCACACTGCAGTGCATCTGACCTCTGACCTCAACTCCTCAAATCTGTCCTCCTATGGACCAGATGATGTCGCTCCTACAAAACCAGCCGATGAAAGTGATCGAGAGGATCCAGAGAATCAAGAAGATCAAGAAGACAAAGAAGACCTCCATCACCTCCAGGCACTGAAGTGTCTGTTGATCCTAACTTTTTTTGACCAGAGAACTGATGGAACATTTCCATTCAGGGAACAACTGTCTGGTCTCCTGTTGGACATTTGGACTGAAAACTGTGTTTGACTGAGCCTTAACAACCTCCACTGGTCTGCTGTCCAGCATCAGCGTAGAGAAAGAAAAGATAATCATGCTTCAGAGCTGTGAGAGAAGAAGACACTACTCTGAACTGTTTGACGCTTGTTTCATATGTTAACAACATGGACATTGGCTGAGGGACGATCTGGACAATCCAAAGATCCAGACCAGAACCAGTTGGACTGACAGGAAGCTGGAGGAGAGAGATGGGGGAGGATTTCGCTGCACTGACGCCGACACCAAGAGGAGGGGGAGAGGAGTAAAAAAGAGACAGATAAGTTATACACACACACACACATCTATAGCACACACACACACTGCCACTGCAACGAAGACTGCTTGCTACTAACCCTATTGACATTTAGAAATTCTTTAGTGAGAAAAGACTGACTTTAATAAAGTTTTGTTCCCCTGTTATCTCTGAGTCCTGAACAGAAGGACCAACACTAAAGTTCCTCTAGGGGTCCATGAGCCATAGATTGAGAAACTGTGAAGGGAAACTGCAATAGCTTTAGTTCTGCAATGAACTAACGAAAATATCCAATTGAAACATAACAAGTAAAACAGGTAGAGAACATTCTAAGCAAAATTATGGTTTTAAAATAAATGAATAATTAAAAAAGTTGAACCATTGTAGACACAGACAGTAAATATAATGTTATCAATGGGAATTATTAAGTGGTCCTACATAATATACCAGTGTCCCTTGACTCTAAACATTTTTAAAGATATTTTCCCCTCTTCCTTTTGAAAATCTGTGCTGTAGTTACATAAATAATACAAAATAAACAAAATATTGTTTTTAGTGTTAAGGACTAAAGATCATTAATAATGCAGTGTTTATAATATTTTGGTATACCATATAATATTTGGTTGCATTTAAATGATCGGTATCATCCATGAGGTTGGCTGCAAAAGATCTGAA
This sequence comes from Alfaro cultratus, assembly GCA_903066825.1. NCBI lineage: Eukaryota > Metazoa > Chordata > Actinopteri > Cyprinodontiformes > Poeciliidae > Alfaro > Alfaro cultratus. Next base: position 13,102 of record CAEFZX010013137.1, on the reverse strand, counting down.
CTAATCAAAGTCCCTGCAGAAAGGCCTCCCTAGTGTTTGCCTATCTGCTCCCCAGTCACTGCCAGCCAAGCATGTCAAAATATTTAAGATTTTCTTACATTTATCAAGAACTTTTTGAATATATATATTCCATTTTAACTTTTCATCAAACCATAATCCTAAAGATTTTATACACTTTATGTGCTCTAATTCTTGGTTATATAATTTTAGTTTTATTTCCTTGTTTACTTTTTGTTTTTTCAACTAAAAACTTAAATCCCCATTGCAAAGCCAATTTCTCTATTTCAATAATAATCTCTTGTAATTTCTTTACAATGAAATTGACATTTTTCCTTCTTTTCCAAACAGCTCCATCATCTGCAAAAAGTGAATAATCCATTTCTTTTCGAATATCTTTAAAAACATCATTTATCATAATTGAGAATAGTAACGGACTTATTAGGCCTAAATACTAGGGAGGCTGTGAGCTTAACACAAGGCCTGGGCTGATGAGCTAATTGATTACAGATGTGAGTGGAAGGAGAGGAAGAGAGAAAAGTGGCACAGGAGACTGAAGGAGAGAACACAGGGGAACAGGGAATGATACTAACACTAAAGAATAACTTAGACTAAAGAAACATGATAAAGTAGAACAATAGAAAATAACTAGAAACACTAAAAAACATATCTAGAATCACTAAGGAAGAACAGAAGTGGAAAACAAGGCAAAATTAGAAAAAACTAAGGAACAACAAAAATGACAAAAATCCAAAACCAAACCTGAAACAACCTCAGATCCTGACACTTTGTTCAGTAAGAATCTTAATTTCAATAAAGGATCAGTTTACAGATAAATGGAGGAATCTACAATTTGTGTACTTCAGACCAAACTATGTTTAGAACCTGGTGACCTACTCATTTTTATGTTAAACCACTAGAATTGTTATAGAGTGTACTTTATCTCTAGATTAACTGTATGTTTAACATGGGGCTTAATAATTTAATCATTGGCTGAGAAACAAGTGAGTTTATTATGTCTTTAGCCACGGTTGACTTGACATTAATAGTCAACTGAATGATCTGCCAGTACAACAGAACAAAAGATTAGTGATTCCATAGTCAGCCACATAACATAAAGTTATGAGGAAACATAAACTGAGGAAAGGGGGAGATGGAACTCTTTAAGAAGCCCAAAGTTTCCATAAAAGGGGATGAAGAAAGAACGATTGAGCGCTCTATTTCTGGCGCTAAGCTACTTAATTATTATTCACAATCAGAATCAAGCTTTGTTTGTCAACCACGTTCAAAGTAGACACACATACATCACAGTTGTATGAATAAAGTACACTTCTGGTTTAGTGTAAAACAGTGAAAAGCAGCTGTGTGTATGAAGTTGTTTCAGAGTTAATTCTTACCTGTAGCTTGTGTGTGCTGCTGCTCTGCTCCATCTTTGACAGCAGACTCTCTGCATCTTCGAGCCACACATGGATAACCTGCAGCTCCTCTTGGATCTTTTCTCTCTCATCCAGCTCCAGCCTGGCTGCAAGTAAACCCTCCTTGCTCTTCTGTCCCACACTGAATACACAACAAAAACAGCATAACACACAATGCAATGCAAAAGTATTAATAGAAATAGGAACTTTTTCTTCAAAACAAACTTTAGTGTACTCTGTCAGGATACCCATACCTAAAATCTAGTGCAGTATAGTGCAGTCACCTGTACGTAGATCAATCTCAGTATAAATTCCTTTAAAAATAATGTATCCCCTTCTAGATTTGTTTTGATTTTTATTGTCATACATTTGATGAAATGGTAAATGGCGCTTTATCAAGTCCAGAGGATCCCAAAGTGTTTCACACTACATTCAGACATTCACCCAGTCAAACACACATTCACACACTTAAAGTGCCAATCTACAATGAGGGCTGCTCTGTGAGGCGGAAGCTTTATTTTCTGATTAAGAAATAACATCATATAACATAAAGCTCGAAAACGTAGATTTTACATAATACTGCCCCTTTAATGTGTCAGATCATTCAACAATGTTTATCATCACAGAATGTTAAATGTCTTCAAATGCTGATTTCATTTATTGAGGACAAAAGCTATCCAAACTAACCTTGGCCAATGTTTCTACCTTGTTTCATGGTTCACTAAACTGTAAACATGTATTTCTGGGCAAATTGCCAGACACCATTGTTTGCCAAATGTTTGGCAAACAATGGTGTCCTTTTCCTTTAATTTGAAAGGAAAATTAAAATTAAAGGAATTTTAATGCACTGGTCTATCACGAGATAAACACACTCCAATCAAACAAGTTTGTTGTTACACGACGAAATATGAAATTATGTGCGGTATGAATTTGGAAAAGAGCTACAATCCTGACTTTAAAAGATGTAAAATTATAAAACACATATACACATGGACAAAATTGTTGATACCCCTCAAAAAACCCATAAGGGTCATAAAAATAACATGAATTAGCAAAACAAGTGTCTACATTCTTGTAATCAGTAGTGGGCCTATATACAGGCTGTGCTGCTTGGTGACATGGTGTGTACCACACTCAACATGGACCAGAGGAAGTGAAGGAAAGAGTTGTCTCAGGAGATTAGAAAGACAATTATAGACAACCATGTTACAGGTAAAGGTTTTAAGACCCTCTTCAAGCAGCTATGCACAGAAATCAAGGATTTCTGTGCATATATTTACGCAAAGTTAATGTTTAAACATGCCCACTTGTGCGTAAAATATAGCGCAGCACATTTTGTTGTGCGCATGCTTTATGTATGAGGCCCCAGAACTTTTATAATACCAGGTGCCGGTGCATGGCAGCCTCCCCTCTGTCGAACTGCTTTATTGCAGTGGTGACTACAATCCACCATCACTGTCTGAATGGATGAATGAGTGAATATAATGTGCAGTGCTTTGGGCTCCTCTGGACTTGGTAAAGCGCTGTACAGGCCATTTACTATCTGTAAAACCATCTTTCATAGCAGGTCCAGCTGCAGGTCCTTTTTTTGTTTCTTTAAAAATTAGCAATTTTGGAAGGCACTACTTCTGGCATTAAATGGGACTGATGCAAATTCATACTACATGGATACAAATATCTGTGTCAGATCTAGCAATAACTGAAGTCCAAGCATGAAGTATTTTAAGAAAAGATGGTTACTATTCAAAAGTATAAGGATGAACAGGGATGATGAATTTGGTTAGGAATTACAGCACTGTGGATGACTAGGGCAATTGGGTGCAGGTTTGTGTAAATGGGTATATATGCAGGTGTGTGTGTATGTATTACTGTCCTCTGGTTCAGGATATATATATATATTTTTTGGAAAGGATACTGGAAACAGGAAGACTGTCATGAATTAGTTAATGGAAAAGGGGTATGATTCTATTAGTTTACCATACTCCTTTTCAGACTGAGTCACATAATAAGTGGTGTATTTACATGTAAAATTTGATAGTAAGGTATTGTATTTACACTTAGAAACATGAAAGTCTAATGTTTTGTTGGTGAAATGTCTGTCTGAAATTTATCAATGCCCCAAATGTAGAAGGGCTTATGGTAACCTAACCTTTTACACCACCAACTAACAATTTCCTTAAAATGTAGAGATGCATACAGCATTAATATACATAATACATACCTGCTATATTGGCCCTGCATCAACTGCAGGCACTGACAGAGTGGAAGGGGTGGAGCCTGCTCCAGATGGGCAGGGACACCCAACAGCCTGGCTGTGCGTAGTTCCAGAGCGGACAGGGCTCGATGTTCACAGTCCAGCCTTTCCTGGTACTGTTCCCAAGACTGCAGCAGCTGCTGGAGCTCCTCAGTGGATACCTTAAGCTCAGATGCATCAGGAAGCTCTGCCTCCACCTTCTTCAAAACAGCTGAGGCTCTCTCCACCTAAACAGCAAATCCATCCATTAGCATACCATGTATTTGTCCTTAGCTTTCTATATCTTTAAGGACACTTCGCAAACATAGTTATGGACAGTTAATCATGTAAATGTGTATGATTTAGCCAAAGGGGCCCATTTCTATCTACACTTCCTGGGAGGCTGATTATATAAAATTGGATAACAAGGATTAAAATTTTTGTTATGTTTATCCTATTTATAGGCATCAAACTAAACTTTATTCTGAATGTTTTAATTTGTTACTTTTTTTTAATTCATTATTACAACTAATTAAAACATAAGCTGTTAACCTTGACAGTATGTCTGGGGCTTGATCCTTGTTTTTGCCTGTACATATAAAATGGTCTCATCTACATCTGATTAAGTTACATGAGGTGGACACATTTTAGGGATCTTATCAATATAAAATAAAAAAAGCAGAGGACCTAGTGTAGAACCCTGAGATACACGAACAACATTGAAAGAAGTTTCAGAAAATGTGTTATTTATGAAAAACATACATTCTCATTATTGTATGAATTTAATTGCACTAACAGAAAAAATACTTTTTGAAAACTTAATGCTGCTATTTATGCTGTTAATCTAAAGGTTAAAGGCATCAAACACTTTCTTCAAGTCAACAAAGATAGCCCATCCTATGCCACAATTCTCATATTCAATCTGAAACCCTGGAAGAAGCTTATCTTCTTCCATCTTATCAGGATTATTTACACAATTATTAATTTCAAGAGCATACTTATTTGGTTTACTTACACTGTTGGCGATCTCGAGCCACTCTGTGATTCTTTGTTTACTGCGTGCTGTCAACTTGTGCACACAGCGATATAATCTTGATACCCATCTCCAGATGGTGGTCACAGCTGCCTCCCGGCCTCCACGGCAGTTTTTTTCTGGGCACCACTCCCTCATGTTTTTCAGACATTTCATGATGGACTCCATCTCTTCAGACAGTGCCTGAACAAAATGAAGTTCCAATGTGACTGAGTCAAATCATAACTTTGTAAAATCATTTTTGCTTTTATGCTGGGACAATAAATGAAGGTAGCAAGAACTTGCAACATACATGATTAAACTTTCAAATTTAATTCAGTCTTATGAGGAAGCAGTTTATACATACTGTGAGCATTTCTTCCTGGTCAGTGCAGTCAGCAAGGCAAGTGACTTTCTGAGAGATCTGCTGCAGGAGTCTGTCTGCTGAATGAGCAACTCTCTTCAGGATTTCATCTTGAGACTTTGTGTGGTTTCTGTGCTGCTCTGCACACCTATAAAAAGTTTTCAGTTTTTATTGCTCAAACTTCTTTTGGCTTAAAGCAAATTTTGAAAACACTTTTACTCTGTCAAGCAACAATCACACATCTCAATTATTATATTGATATTTATAGTGACAGAACAATCCAAAGTTGGTTATAAATGTGAACTGGAAGGAAAAAGACATATAGTTTTCAACAACTTAAAATAAATATAAACTTGACAATCCAGTGTGCATTTCCATGAAGACCCACTGATTATTTTGGCCATACCTTTATATGGCCAAAAGTAATTGCCCACTTGACTTTACACAATCATGAACATGGAAACAGTTTGAAACTCTAACAACTCCAGCTACTCTGGGAAAGCTTTCTGCAATGTTGATGGGTGTTTACAATTTTTTTTGACTGACTTTTCCCATAAGCACATGTGTGAGGTCAGACACTGATATCGGATAAGATATCTGGTGTGAAGTTCTCCTGCACCAAACTCACTCCTCTACATCTGCTCAGCAGTGAAAACCCATTCAATAAAGGTCTCTACACACCACTCTTCAAACCATCTGAATACAACATGAAATTTAGAGCTTTGTTGTTGACTCTGTCAAAAGTTGGTGATCCTTTTGCAATCTGTGTCTCAGAAACAGCTGATACCACTCTATGATGTTACTCAATCTACCAATTCATGGATAAATTGGTGTCATTCCCAATCACTTTCACAGTTTACAGCAGAATGTTTAGCAATGAGGAAATTTTGCAGCTGTTTGTACAAGGTGGCTGCATGCTTAGCTGATGGATTTTATATAAGTCTTGCCTCAAAAGAGACTAGAAAACCTGAACCCAATTGTTAAAGGAGTGAGCAAATTCTTTTGACATTATAGAGCAACATAATACTTTGTACAGCATCTTTCTCTGCAGGTCCAGGTCTGCTGGTAAACAATGTAGTTTGTTTCATTAGGGTGTAACATAAAATCAAAATAAAACAATAAAATTTAGAGCTGAGTAAAATCATATAAATAGTTTGATTATATAAATGGTTTTACATGCAACATTTTATTATTTGCAGCTATAAAAAAATTTTAATCCTCTGACATTAGCAGTTAGACCCAATTTACCTGTGGAGATTTTCTAGTTGTATGTGTCCTTTTGCCAGGAGTGTTGACATTCTAACTAGGAGTTGGCTCAGAATCATTTCCTGGAGCTGGTCTACCCTCTGTGAAGATAAGTTAGTCAAAACAACAGCCTGCTTTTGAAGCTCCTCAATGTAGGCCTGAAACTGATGCTGAAGAGATGTCAGAGCATGCTGTGTCTCTTCTATCCTTTCACAACATGGTCCAGTTGCACCCTGGAGAGGCAGCAGAGAGACCTCCGTGTCTTGCAGAAACTGGACAGCTTTATTGACAGCAAGGGTGTAGCTTCTCAAGCAATCCCTTGCCCTCAACATATCCTCCTGGAATAAAGAAAAAAAAAAATTTGAACAATTGCTGTTCCATGAAAAGGCATGTGCCCTAAACACTTCTGTTTCTGCATTTTTGCCCCACTTAAATGTTTCAGATCAAATTTCTTTAAAAGAAAACTTGAGGAAATAAGAGGTTTTGTTATTATAGTTTCAGTTTTTAAGATATAAAACTATCCAAACAACTTGTTGTACATCCTTTGATGTACAACCTGTGCACATCCCTTCTGATGCACAAAATGTATGAAACAGATGCACTAGCTCAGCATCAGTGCTGCTATGCCTTATTCTTCTGTTTATTCTGGTATCTCTACATCTTTGTGTGGGTGTCCTATTATCTCTTGCTCTGTGTGTCAGATATTTAGCTATTCATCTGCCTCATTGAGTGATAACGCTATGTATAATAAATGTAGCTTCTGTAGCTCTGGAGGCGAGGGTGTTGGAATTGGAAGCCCAACTCTGAGCTGTTGAAAAACCAGCAGATAGCCTAGGCCCCTTAGCCAGCAGGGGCCAACAAAAACAGCAGTCCTTCAGTGGAACTCGAGCAATGAGGATCTCAGGTCGGCTGAGTCATGGTACATAGCATATTTCCAGAAGCTAGCCCATGCGTCACCACCAACTTGTCTCCATTTCCAACAGAATTTTCCCCCTGAACAACACACCCGCTATGAAGCTGCTAGTTGGCAGCTTCATTGTCAGAAAAGTGACATTAGAGACATCACACCAGCAACCAAAGTCAAATATTTGCCACGGGCACCATCAACTCTTGCCTGAAACTGTTGGCTAAGAATAATCCAGCACTAATGACACCCGGTTAAATCAATCGGTCACCAAAGTTAGTTTGGTGTATTGGTCAGTTTGCCAAAACAATGTCAGATTCTGTCATTTTCTCTGGTCCTCTGCCTGATCTTACCAGTGGTGACATATTTAGGTTGATGCTGTCATTCAACCGCTGGTTATCTAGGTGGTGTCCTGAAAACAACATTGATAATTGGCCTACATTTGAGGAAAAACCGGTCTGATCCAGAGTCGGCATCCATCCCACATTGAATGGAGCAGATTTTCTTTCTAGAAATCCGACCAAATTTATTAGAGCACCAAAACACTAAGACCCAGGGTTCAAACCAGGAAGCAGAATTGAGGTTTACACTCTGCAGCTTCTACTGTAACCCATCCACCAGAGTCAAGACTGTCTTACCCACTGCCAAGATGTAATGGATTAAAGATTAAGCTAAAAAGATCAAATCATAAAAATCTCAAAGATAAATATAACTCTGAGTAGAAAAATAAAACAATTACATTATTGAACATCTCTCAAAAACTTTGCCAGTTTATGATTTGATCTGTCATAATCAGATTGATTTGTTTTGTCTCACAGAGACCTGGCTGCAGTAGAAGAATTATGTTAGCATAAATGAGTACAGGTCAAGGTGAAGGAATAGCAACTATCTTCATTCAGATTTATTTATCAATCCTACACCTATTAATATCTAAAGTTCCTTTGAACATCTAACCCTAAAGGTCCCACATACTCAGGCGTACTTTACTTCACGGAGGTTCACGCGGACTCCAGGCAGACTCGAAGTGGAAGTCTGCAGGACATGTCTGCGCAACCATCTACGAGTACTTAGTGTCTCACAGTAAACTCCCTGGTGGAGAACAGTGTTCACATCAAACTGTTCTGTATGTGACACTGAGTTGATAAGGTTGCGAGCCCGCACACCCATTGGCGAGGACGCGTAGTCTGACTGCAACTCTCTGTCCTGAACTGACAGGTGTGTTAAGGCTTCCTTGATGGAGAAGACATAAGGCTAAGCTCCGACAAGCTCATCAAACCTGTTAGTATCCAATATGATTGTGGGAAATAAAGAAATTTGTCACAAGAGGATTTTAGGCTATTGGTATGCTTGAGTATGAAATCTCAACCATCTGCGGACAGTGAACTCAGAGTCCGCACAATTCAGGGAATGTGCAAGGTACACCAGAGTATGTGGGAGCCTTCAGTGTCCCCATTTTTAGTTGCAAAGCATTAAAACCACTTTTGCTTGTTGCTTCATATCATCCACCAGTCTCCTACTCTCAGTTTTTAGATCATATCTCATTTTGTTATCTGATTTAATGTTAAATGCTAATAAGATCAGTATAGTGATAGTTCTTCAACGTCAACCCACATGTTGGCATTGAGGGTGGTAGCCTAAATGTAGCCTTTAATTCTTCGACTCTGTTGACATAATGCCATTTGTCAATAATTCCAGAAATAATTTGTCAGCAAAATTTCGACCAATTTGTGGTCACAATTTGTCCTGAACTACGTGCTCCTAATCTGGAGGAACTGAATCTGCAACAACTTTCTTCTTTTAAATTCTGACAAGGCAGAAATCTTGGAAAAGAACCTGCTCAGTCAATCATTTGATCTGGATGGCATTACATTGGCCTATTAATAAAGTCTGATCCAGAGAGATTACATATTTAATCAGGATATCTCATAAATCCCATATTAAACAAGTTTCTAGGATTGCTTTCTTTCATCTCTGGAGTATTGTTAAATTTGAAAATATTCTGTCCAAGTTGACGCTGAAAAATTAGTCCATGCATTTGTTACTTCAAGGGTGGACTACTGGAATTATTTATAATGTGCAAGTTCATCAAATACAGTTAAAAGCCTTCAGCTGACCCTAAATGCTGTAGCAAGAGTTCTGAGTAAAAGTTTCTCAAAACACATATGACCACATCTGCTTTTTGTGTCAAACCCAGCACCTTCTTGCTGCTGGGTAACAGTTCGAACAGCAGCCCCATCATACAAACTTTCTTCTAAACATACTAAAACCCCAACAAATCCTTGTATAAAATATTTAAACATGATAGTAGACAAAGTATTAAGTTCTAATAGAAATCACAACTTACCATTTTTGAGTCACATTCATTCAGGATGGAATTCTTCAAGTCCATCAACTTATCGTATTGTCTCCTGTTTTTGCTTCCCTTCTTTTGCTCTAAGACTTGAAATGCTCTCATTTGTAACTCTACTACCTTCTTTACAGACAGAACTCGTTGGTATTCCCTGTCAATTGTCACTTGGTTGGGCTTCAACAAAGAGGTGCTCTGAAGCTCTCTTAGAGTTTTTGAGAGAAAATCCTGAATAGAGTTCCTCATTGATTCAAGGTCCAATTCTTTGAGCACACTCAGTTCAATGAGACTGAGATTATTGAAGAGATTGATTTCCCAAGTATCAACGATGTCCTCAGTTTGTTTAAGCCTCTGCTGCTCCTCAGTCAGCTGTGAGGGAAACAGGTCTGCAGAGATCAACTCAAGATTATAGCTAGCCTGTTTATGCAATCCTTTCATTAAAGAAAATTGGATGAGGAGGCTGTGGCACATTTTGTACTTCTCTACCAGGTCCATGCTTTTCTCCCTGGTCAAATTAATTTGATGCTGAAGGTTCTCTTTCAGAATCCCCAATCCCTTCTTCATGTTCAGATAATTGTCATGATCCCTGGATTTGATTTCAAGCGATGCAATTTTATTTTGAAGTTCAGAAATGACATAATTTATTTCCTTCAACTGCTCTTGAGGAGTCCATGGTATCAGACAGTCAACCTGGGATTTGTGCTCCAGAAGGAGGAGTTTTAGATGTTTTAAGAGTTGCAAGGCCTCCTTTTGTATCGGAAACCTCAGTCTGCTCATCTCGACTGACATTTGCCTCAGGCTTTTTTCAATACTGACTAAGGTGTTCGTTTTTGATTGTACAGTCTTGATGAGTTGATCCATCTCCACTTTTTGGGCCTTCTCGTGGTTGACTATGGTTTTGATCTCTTCCTGGAGCTTTCTAATCTTGTCAAAAAGCTGACAGTTCTCTGTTACACTGAGTTCAACTGCAATGTCTTTACTCTTCATTAAAAGAACCTCACAGATTGCTTCCTGTCTTTTTCCGTCAGCTAGACGTTCTTGGACCTGGCAAACTTTATGATCCAAATCACTGTAACTTATAGGTTCACTTTTTGCACACCTTGATACCTCTGTCTGCAGGTAGACAACAATCCAAGAGTCTAAATCAGCCATCTGCTCAGATAACTTTTCTCTCATCTGGAGCCCAGACTCTAACTCTTTTATAGCTTTGGACAGCTTGTCAGTGGTGAACTTTGACAGTTCTTCAAGGCGTTCTAGAGAAATATGTACAAATGGTACCTCCTGAGCCTGTTCCAGCTGTGGAAGCAGCTCTGTCACCTCTTCCACCAATGACTCCAGTTGGCCCTGTTTGGCCATTACTTCAGACTGAAGCTTCTTTAGATCTCTGAGCTGCCGGTGAACCTCTTCAGGAAGAAGATGCACCCACTTGCTTCTGCCCTTAATGCCACTCTCCATTTGCTTGGCCCATGCAAGGCCATCTCTAATTATTGTGATAATTTTCTCCATGACTGGGTTGGTGCTGGTTTTTGTTTGCAATAACAACAGTTCATCTGCAAGGCAAAGCTCATTTTTAATCTCCTTGAGCTTGTTGTTTATCTCCTCTGATTCTCTCTTCCATTGGGAGCTGTGTAGTAATTCTTCTGATAGTTGCTGTAAATGGAGGTATTGCTGCTTGGCTGCTTTAATTTCAGCGTTTGACTCCATCAGGAATTGTGCCTCCTTGCAACTCCACTCAATAGGTAGGGAACTCTTGGCTTTAAGGTCGCTCCAGAGTAGATTTACATGTTCCTGCAGACTATGCAGATTTGTTAGAAGAGTGTTGATGTAACAAGAATGAACATTTGCATGATGAAGGTGGTTTTCAACAGTTGTTTCCAGAGCCCTCCACATTTCTAGCAGAATATTTTGCTCAATTTGCGCAGTTTCCTGATCCAGTCTACTAAGGTGGAGACATATCTTTTTATGTGTCATAAGAAGCTCCCCAAGTGTTAGTTGGTTCTCCTCCACACGTCTCTGGAAGCAGCATAGTCGCTCTACCTCCTTGAAACTGCTCTCCTGTGGGGATCTAAATAGCAAACAAGTTACTACGATTTTGCACATGCATTTTATTCTGAAATTCAAAAGCAATTTTGCTCTAGAAATCAAACAGCATCTCCTTGTGCTGATGGGGTGTGCCTACATTCACATAAGAAATTAAAGTAAAACTCTGCTATATTTATGTATATTATGTAAATTCTAGCTAGAGCAAACAACTTCCCATCCTCCAAAACCAAAATTGTGTGGATTATGAAGAACACCAGTCAGATGACATCAATATATTAAACATTGATAGTGCTTCAAAATTTGCTTAAAACTGTTTAAGCAATCTCATATCTAAAATGATATGTAAGCTGGTAAACAGAAAAACCCAACACAGAGGTTCAAACTACAGCAATACCAATCATCAAATTACAGGCCTACAATTGGTCAATCTTCAATAACAGTCAGAGCAGCACAACAGTGGAACGGCTTACTATAAAAAAAACTGTATGAATTTGAGGTTTTTAGGACATGTTTGAAGAACTCCTTATCCAACCATTATTTTATAAGACACAAGAAGTGAAAGTGTTGTAAAGGCTTATTGCATTTGAAGGATTTCTTTCTCTTTTTTTTCATCACACAGTCAAAAATGCAAATTCAGGGGCATAAATATATTCAAAAACTCACCAAGCTACACCAAAATTGTCCCCCATTTGAAATTAAGTGTTTTTAATGGAATCAAAAGTGGGAAAGACCAAACTTGTCAACAGCACCCCCTAAACAAAAGATAGGAGATCTGAAACTTGGTATGTAGCAAGAAAAAAAGTCTGTTGGAAGTATGTCTTAAAATGTACAGGGAGGCTGCCAATGACAAATTTTGGCCATTTTTGCTTAAAAGTGTTTAAGCAATCTCATATTTACTCTGTTAAAGTTTGAGGTGCTAACTTTAAACAGACTTAACACTTCTCCTAAGGTTTTTGACCGGTTTCATCTTCAAGCAATATATAGTTAATGGATTGTGGATTAAAACTGATCAAAATTTTGAGCTTTTCAGAATGTCCGATAGAAAAACAGGTCCAAACTGACTCACTGAAAGCATTTAAGTCAAACTGAGGAGATTGCACTGCTTTACGAAAGTAAAATGTTCAAAAAGCACCAACGTCATCATAACTTACATTTTCATGATATGTAGTTCTGCAGTGAGCTGATCCATCATAATTTTTGCCATTTCTCTTTGCTTGCAGTAATCAGTGACAAGTTGCAACTGGGCCTGTTTAATCTGGATAACAGCAGCTGCATCTTGTGCCACAGTGACCCACTGATCCTCCTGATCCAGAATGTTCTTTATCCCAGCATTTGCTTTTCTCAGCTGGGGGAGCAGTGACATTTGAAGCTGTGCAAGCTGTATCCCTTGCTGTTCAACAAAAGGAAGATCAGACTTACTTCAAGCTTCTTGATTCGTTGTTTATATATATCTATATATATATATATATATATATATATATATATATATATATATATATAGTCACAGACTAAATCAACAAATAATAAAAAATATCTAAACAC
>CAEFZX010013136.1:0-42856 GCA_903066825.1 Alfaro cultratus | reverse complement strand
ATAGATAGAAGATAAGACTTATTTGTCATTGTCATCCACAGATTACAACGAGATTGAGATTGTGCTTAATTCGAATACATATATATAGATCTATATATATCTATAGATCTAGATATCTAGATCTATAGATATATCTATATAGCTCTATCTATCTATATATATATATATCTATATATATATGTGTGTGTGTGTGTGTGTGTGTGTGTGTATGTGTGTGTGTGTGTGTAGATATGTGTGTGTAGAGAGCTAGCTAAAGGAAAGATGGTGGCTAGCTCTAGCTATACACCCACATTGCTAGATTGATAGATAGAATCTGAAAAATATTGATGAATCCTGGTCTAAAAGTTTTCTTTAGGGACAAACCATTGCTCATGGTGAAAACCCAAAAAAAGCAAGTATTAGTTTGACAGTTAAGATTGGCATACTGGTAGCACCGCATAGGGGAAAAGCTATAAATGTGACCTGTTATGCTAATTTGAACAGGTTAGGTTCATGTTTATTACTTTTTACATAATGACACTTCAGTCTGGTCAGTGCTGATGTGCAATTGTACAACTGTGCATCTTTGAAAATCAGAAGTGGGGCCTCCTGTACAACCAACAAGAAAGTAGCAACCAGTTTCTGGATGGTACGTCAACAACAGAACACTTGTCATTTCCAGCAGCCATTGTACAGCGCCTACAAGCTGACCAAGTGTGCTGGAGCTCACCTTTGGTTGCCAGGTATTGGTTAGTAGGTAATGGCACAGTGCCTGTTGATTGTGACTCAACAATCGGGAGGTTTTTGGATTTACATAAAAAAACATTAAAATATTGCCAAAAAACAAATAGGTGTTTTATCTGTTTTTTGGCAATAAGTTCAGAAGAAAAGATTCTTCTGATGTTTTAAAAGCAAATGGAAGAACAAAAATGTGCAAAACATAAATTTTGCACAATGAGCTCCCTTTAAATGGAACTTAATGGCCAATTCCTTGTGATCAGTTTTGCCAAATCAAATGAATCTGGTCTGAAGTGTGTTATGTATAATTTAGATCTGAATTATCTTCTCATTATTCATCTTATGTTTAATTCAAATAGATCTCATTCATCTCATCTGTCTGAGGCTCAGAGATCAGCTCTTCTTTTTGTGGCCTTTATGGTTGCAGCTTTTCCCTCAGTGAGTTTCTGAACGGTTCTTCAGAGATGCTCTCAGCGAGGACTTCTGCTCCTGTCCTCTGGATGCTTTTCAGGGGCTTTGACTCAGATTTCCTTAGAAACAAATTACACATCTGTACCCAAACGCCCCTCATCGTCGTCTCTTTTTCCTGAATCGTTCTCATCTCTCCTGTTTTTCTTTCAAATGAACCTTCTGCTTCACACTTCGGCTTTTCAAACGGAGAAAATAATCCTTTTTTGTTGCATTTCTTTTTCATCTGGACTGAGCTTTTTTCTACAGGCCTTGGGATTTCTCTCTCCCGTTCAGTTTCTTTCCTCTTCTCCAGATCAATCATCATGTTCTGCAATGCTTCCATGATTCCCTGGAGGACTGTAGAGCTTTCTTTCCATTCCTCTTGATATTTCCTTTCGAACTCTACAAACCTGCGCTCTTGCTCTAGCTTAATCTGTGCCTTCGATTCTTTTTTGTCTTTCTCCAGTTGAGTCGCTTGTTCCAATTCCCACTGATCCTGTTGCTTAAAAATAGCATCTAGATTTTGGGTTTTACTCCACTCTCCCCTTTCTTCTTTCTGCAAAAGTTTTTGTTCCATCTTTAGGACAGTTTTGGATGTTGTGAGTTTTTCCTTCTTCCTCGCGTGCTTCTCCTTCTCCTGCAGATTTCTCCAGTCATCGGCTGACAATCTACACTCCTGGTGGAAACTTTCTATTTCTCTCGCCAGCTTCTCTTTGTCTTCCTTGATCTTTTTCTGTATTTGTTGTATTATCTCTTGCCGCTCATCCAGTTTCATCGTAATTTTATGCAGGTTTTGTGATACGTTATGGAAAGTTGCTATCTCTTCATATATTCCTTTTTTCTCCATCTCCACTTCCATTTTTGACTTTGTTAGTTCGATTTCTTCAGTCAACAGTTTTATGTCCCAATTCTTCAAGCGCTCCCACTCTTTTGCAAGGGCTTCCACTTGCAAAAGAGTAATTTCTGTGTCGTTATTTAAATTTGGTATCAGTTCCTCTACGTCGCGCTCCATTTTGTTGATATTTTGCTCTTTCTCATTTTGTTTTTCCTTTATCTTCTTAAGGAAGTCATACTTCTTCTTAAGTCTTTTCCTCTCATTTTTCAGTTCTTCCATTGCTGCAACAAATTCAAATTGTCCTTGAACTTCCTGGCATTCTTTTGTAATTGTCTTGCCTTTTTCCGTTTCCTCTTTCTCTCGATCCAGATTTTTCCTCATCGTTTCCAAGGCTTTCTGATCTGAATGTTCCTCTTGAAGAGCCGCCATTTTCTCCTGAATCTCTGGATTTAGCTCCGTGTCAATCATTTCTTCCTTCTCTTCAAAATCTCTTTCCAGATCTGTCATGTCTCTGGTAGAGTCTAAAATATTTTTATCAACTTGATCTCTTGATACTGAATGGGTTTTCCCCTGAATCTTCCAGTCAGACAAAGTCCTTTTAGACCGCGCTCTGTTCACTCTAGTGATGATTGTTCATCAAAGTTCACATCAAAACTAGTCACAGGTAACTGATGGCTTTGTGACATCACTGGAGACACTTATGACATCACAACGGAGGATGCAGCAGCTGCAAACAGTCTCTGCCTATCAGGAACTTTCAGACTCAGTTTATTTTTACGTAAAACAAAAATCCCTTGTAAAACTTCTAAAAGCGATGACGGTATTTTCTTCTACGGTATTTTATTTGACATTATGTAAACGGTGGGCCCACAATCTAAATTATTTGCAGAAAGTCTATCTAGTCACAGATTTTTTTCATTTAATCTATTTAAAATATTTGAAAGTAAAAGCAGAAAATCTACCTGAAACGCTGCAAAACAGCCAACACAGAAGCACCATTTATTTTCCTTGGCGCTGATTGGCTGAACCTCCAGAAGCGGAGACAAAACTGCGGATGTTAGTTTCTGCAGTAGAGCTAAGATGGTTTCTATTGTGTGTATTAATGCATATTAAGGCATCATTGGTGTTTATACTATTAAAATAGACGGTTTTTACCAGGAGCGCACAGTACATTACATTTTTAAAAATGTTTCTATCATAAAAAATATCAATATTTTTTTGTCCTTCATTTCAGAAAGTAAAAATTATTATCAAGTTGATGAACTGCACATAAAGTCAACTATTACAAACCTTTATTTATTGCAATTTGGATTATTATAGCTTACAGTTAAAGGAAACTGAGATTTCACATCCTATCCAGTTAATTTATTCCAATCATAAAATAATAATAATGGATTTAATTTATAGTGATCTTTAGATCTCAAAGGGCAAAATGCAGAGGTGGAAGAAAGACGTTCAAATCACCTCTTTCATCAATCATAAGGGTCATATCCCCTACTCCAACATCTCCGCTCGACTACAGGCTGATCACCTTCATGTACGCAGCATCGTTTTAGCATATGTTCATAAAACTGATATAAAATTCAAATTTTATTTAAAAAAAACTGAACTTGGGTTTTCTTTATCCATGAAATAGTTGAAATATATCACTTTGTGATAAATCTGTACAATATGGTTTGTTTTTGAATTTACTTTTTAATTATGTTATATAATTGCTATATATTTTAATAAGATAAGATTAATAAGTTTATGCTTAGATAACCTGAATAAAACATTTTTTTTCTGTTTATGTCAGTACAGCTACCTGAGTAAAAGCTTTGTTTCAGCTCTTCTGCATTCAGCAGCAGATTGCGGTCTTCATCCCCCAGAAGGACTCTGTCTCCACCTGGTGGCACAAGAGCAACACTGCAGGTCAGTTTTTCAATGTTAAAAAAAAGCAACAAAAGGCAACACAAATCCCCGCTTCCAGTACACAATCCATCACATCGCAGTGGGAGGGAGGCTGCGCTCGCGTGGAGACTCGCCTTGGCAACTGGTGAGTACTACCCTGGAGTCGCCATGGCAACCTGTGAAGAGAGGAGGAGATGTCAAAAACTGAGGGTGGAAAATGGAGGGAGAGGAGAGACAAAGTAACAAATAGCTGATATGACATGATGTAAGAATGAAAATCCCCCCTCAGGTTGTGGTTCCTGCTAAACATAAATAAATCTTCAAACCCAACAAAAGCCTCCAGGAAGGATTGAGATTTTCCCTAAATTACAGTTTTCCCTCATGTCTTGTTGTTTTATTGCTCCGTCGGAGTCGCGTCCCTGATGTGTGACCTGTTTTAATCGGAGATAAAGTAGGACAGCCTCTTCCTGCTGGGCACTTCTCAAACAAATGCAGCTCCCTCCCACAACGCAGCGAAAACACGACCGAATGGAGGAGCAGCAGAGGCGCTGCTGGCCTCGTGTCAGCAGCAGAAACCTGCAGCAGACCGAGCTGCATCTCTTCCAACACAGAGCCAGACGCTGCACTGAGGGCATGGTTAGCTTCATAACTGAAGAAGTTACACTTTACATGCATTGGGAAATAAAAAGTTCAGTTGTTCCCTCTCAACCAGTAAGCAGATTATAACTCCTCAGCTGTATGTTTCTGGCTGGATGGGATCAAGTATCTTGGTGTCCTTGAGTGACGGATAGACAGATCAGAGCTTAATGTGCAGTAATGAGGATGTTGCTTCAGTCTGACTGAAAGATGAAGCCCTGGTTGTTCTTTGCGTGATGGTTCATACTAACAATGCATGGTTCCCGGAAGTCCGAACTAGAGATGGGCGATATGGCATAAAATTAATATCACGATATATGAGGATAGGTGACAGTAATGATATATATTACAATATGATTTCTATAAAACTTACAATAGAATCGAAATAAATCACATACTAATTGAGTGAAATGCATCTTTATATATTAAAACTCATTTAACACTAGTTTTTTTAGGTGGTGAAACAAAATGCTTGTATTTCCCAACTTCCACACATTTTGCAGATTACATTTCTCTGCTCCTGGTCTGAGTATTTAACCCTTCTGTAGTCTGAAGAGACCGTGACATCTGCCGCGCTCGTCCTGAGCGTCGCACTAAGACCGCAGAGGTTAAACCCAAACCAGGTAGAGATGATTGATGTTTTTTGGACCTGCCTTTTTAACGAGATCTTCCCTTGACCTCTCAGCCATGCTGCTTCCCGCTTGCTCTGTTCTGATGCCGGCCGGTTACGTGATCACTGGTCAATCATAGGCCAATCATGTTGACCTATGATTGAGACTACAGATCTCAATCATAGGCCAAATTTCTGCTGTTTCTACAGCATTTATTGCGCATTCCTAGTCTGAACTGGAAGTAATCCGCACCATCTTGGTAGGCATGTGCAGCGCAAAGTGAACAAAAAGAAAATATATTGACACTCTTGACCAATGTGCAAAAGAAAATTTATATCAACAAAATCACTGCTGTTGGGATCGACCCATTTGAGACAAAGAACGTAAACATGTCAGACAATGTGGACAAGCTGCCTCCAACCCTTTTTTCTGAGTTAAATTAAAAACTCAGAAAAAATAAACAGATCCCACTTCGATAAATTGATGTTAAATGTGAGTCCTGCGTCTGCATTCGTTCAGCGGGAGAAGACTCATAAATCCTCACTCTTTCTAATGCCTTTCACTCTTAATACCCTCGGCGGGGGGCGGGGGGCCACGGGTGACCTCACAGTGAGTGATGGGGGAGGATTGAAAGTGTTGTCTATTAAAATCTTTGCTTAACGGCACTACTGACACAACACCAGAGACCTCCTATCCTCCATGCGTCTGACATGCATCTATGCTTGCGCACGTGTCTGCAGAGAGCAAGCTGAGGCTGCTGTTATTATTTCTCCCAGGCTGTAATCCCTCCCCATCTCCGCCTCTTCCTCCCCCACTCCTGCAGCTCTTGTTGAGTTATTGTTGCTGTCATGCACGTGCATGTATGCATGCGTGCGTGTGCACCAGTGTTGTTAATATCCTGCGTAGGCTGCTGTGAACAAGCAGAGATTTTCTTTGTGTATCTGGTGATCTGGGATCCTGAGGGCTTTCGAACACATGCAGACGCTCTGAGGTCGGAGGAGGAGGGAGTGAGGTCAGGGTGGGAGGGTGGCTGACGAAGGAAGGGACGGCTGGATGTAGAAGCTGGAGGTGAGTTTCATGTCCATCATGGACTGATGACTGGCCAGAGGTTCTTCCTGTTACTTTCCAGTTCAGTGAACTCAAACAATCTTATTTCCACTCTTCTGAGGGAATTCTCTTCTTCTAATCCTTTTATTTATTTTTCCCCAATAAAACCTGATTTCAAGCTAGAACTTAATTTATCCACGTAGTTGGTCAGAGTTGGGGAATGTATCTGAGCATCTTAAAGCAGACAGTGATAATATACAGATGAAAATGAAACAAAAGCAATGTACTCTATATTATACCATTAAAATGTTTCTTGAAAGTCACATTTGACTCTATTGCTTTGGAACTGATCGTTTGGAACTACGTCAGTTTCTGGAGGCGCCATGACGGACGTTGGAAGTGAGGGGCGAGCGTCCTGAACTGAGCAACTGAAGTTGTTTTCCAAAGTTGTTTTTGTCAGTTTATTCATGGCTTTTACTTGTTCGAGTCGAGCTAATTTACCAGGTGCGTTACACCTGGTTGTGTTAAATAGCTAGCTTAGAAACCGACCCGAACCTCCTCCCTCCTGATGTGTTGATCAAATTACAGACTTTGCATACTGACACCATCTCCCATTGCAAAGATGATGCAGTGGGAGATGGCTGTTAATGGTAATTCAATATTTGGAAGCATGACCAACACAGGCTGAACGGCTTTGTTCACTTCCTACAGGTAAACTATAATTCTAAAACAGCACAGAAAATTTACATGATTCACAACTTCTTCTGTTTTCTGATTGAAATTCTACTGGAGACAATCCACTTCAATGGGAGAAATCCCAGATGGAGCACTGAAGAAAGATGAGAATTAAGTGGAACTAATGGTCAGGCTACAATATCGCGCTACTCTGTGTCGCCTCACATATGACATAAAAATGTGGTAAACTTCGAAGTTTGTGGTTCAGGCCATATTTTGAAATAAAATACCAAAAAATGTATCATTATTCAGTTTGATCAAAATAAATTTATAACTCAGGATAAATTAGTAGTTCACTTTAGTATATTTTTTTTCAGTAAATCTGTATATTTCCGCATTAATGTAAAATTATATTTATATGCTGACTATGTGTGCATATTTTTGCTCAACAGACAAAACAAGCAAAGTTTCTGCATGGAGCTTGTTTGCGCTCGTCCTGCAGAACCTCAGAGAATAAGAGCTGAGACAACAACAGTGAGGAAGTGTAAACAGCATTGTTCAGCGCCTGCAGCTTCACTGAGGTAAATACCACCACTGAGCGCGCAGCAAAGAAACGCCACGGCTTTATTTCCCAGAGTCAACACATGTTAGAGGTGCAGAAATGCAGCTGCAAAATAATCCCCACTTCCAAGTCCTGAGCAGGTCAGAAGCTCATGCACAGGGCGAGCTCTCTCTGCAGCTCTATGATCACCACCTTTATATTTTGGGTTCTGACTCAGAAATGTGAATTTTAACGAGCCTCTGCAGCGTGCTCAGAGCTGAACTTGGCCTCCTCCTACACATCAGCATTTGCTCATCCAGAACTCTACCTAGCAACACCGCCTCGGCCTCATCCAGGCGCACGGAGAGCGTTTTAAATCCCTCCTCAGATTTATAAATCCATTTAACAGCATCTGCAGCCTTTTCTGCACATAATCTGTGTTTTAAGCTGCGAGAGGAAACTGTTACTTTAAGTGACTGGCACGCATGACGTGCTGTCCTTGATTTTCCTGCTTGCACATGTCCGCTCTGTGTGTTATTATGCAGACATCTGCTGTCAAGACTTCTTAAACTCATCGCAGCGTTTCCTCATGCAGCCGCCCTGAGCCCAGAAACACACACACACACACCGGGCGGGGAGAGCGCGGGGTCGGATGGCGGTGTGAGGCACACGCAGATTTAGTGATGGAGGATGCTCCCGCAGGTGTTGCACAGTCTGACTCAAACTTTGCAACGTTTTCACCTCCACAGTCCTGAGTAACGTCTGGGAACATGTCGACTTTTTATTTACCTCCACTGGGACTTTAATCCACTTTGACCTTTAGGATCTGCAGCTCTGGGTTTAGCTAAACAGGTTCTATTGGGATCTTCCCTCTGGTTCCTAAAGCAGAGGAGAACTGACAGACTTGGGCTTTCCTCTGCAGTAATCAGTCTGGTCTGAGCAGCTGGCATTTGTCCAGGGCAGCATTAGAAAGAGGCGGCGGAAAAGCAACATGTAAATCTGAATTATTTTGATTTCCTGGATTTTGACTGATTTATTCACCATGTTATTCATTCATTGATGTCAGTTTCAAATAAAATATTTAACTAGGAAGCTAAAAAATGACTGTACAAAATAAACATTTGGAGCTAAATATTTAGTTTGAGCCTCAATACATGGCCGGCTTCAAACTAAGTATTTAGTTTGCCAACAAAATATTTACCTTCATACTAAATATTTAGCTCCAGGTTAAATAATTAGCTGTAAGCTAAATATTTAGTTTGCTCATTAAATATTTAGTTTAGAGCTAGACAGTTAGTTAGCAACCTAAATATTAGCATCAAACTAAATATTAAGCCCCAAAATAAATATTTAGTTTCAAGCTAAATACTTAGCTTGCTCATTAAATACCAGAACTAGATACTTAGTTAGCAAGCTAAATATTTAGCCTCAAAACAAATATTGACTTTGAAGCTAAATATTTGGCTACTGTTGTCTTAAACCATCGTTTCCTGTCTTTCTCATTTTGAACAGCGGCTAAGGAATATCTCTCTTTTATTCAAATTAGGGATTGTTGAATAAAAGTTTAGACACTGATCATCCTAAAATAATGAAAATCTAAATAATAATAATAATAATAATAATAATAATAAGTAGTTACATTTATTTAAATTGCAAGTTTCGTTGAATAAAATCACATTTGCGTTAAAGTCCCTGATCTGGATGCGCTGCTGTTGTTTATTCCAAGATGGAAAACACTTGAGGAGGGCCGGCTGTTATCAGCTGCAGCAGCAGCTCTGAGCTGCAACTCTGTAATTAGAGAGTTAATTTGTGAGCTGCAGTCGTGGTGGATGCTGGTCGTTAATGGTTACTTGTTGTTATGGTTACCGTCTCCCTCTGAAACCACCAACAGGACCTGAAGCACCACAGATGATGGGATTCCTCTCAGTCTCCCACACACACACACATTCACTGCTGACGTTTGGGATGTTGGAGTTTCACCTCCAGCAAGTTTTTATGATATTTTCCCTGATTAGTTTCTCATTTTAAACTGAATAAACACTTTATTTCATTGCATAAAACTCTTTGAAAAACAAAGTTTAGGTTCATGTTATGTTTTTTCCCTAAGAGTTGAGTTTATGTTGTTAGTTTTCTATTAGAAGCTGCAAATTTTACATCTTTTATTCCAAAACAATCTCACTATAAGAACCCAGGAACAACAAAAAAGCTTAAAGTTTTGACTACATGTCAAACAATGGATACATTTTAAACACCGAATGAAACATATTTAGTTGAATCTTTTTCTGCATCTAAAAAAATTTGCAATATTAAAATCTTAACTTTGTTTTGTCAATTTAAATAACTTACAAGCAAGTTATTATTACACCAGAAGCTGCTGGCTGATGTTAACCACCAACTTGACTTCCAGTTTTGTTAGGAATACAGTGAACCTGAATGTGTCTGTCGTGAAGTCAACCTACGAACATTGAAGGGTTACAAATGCAAGATTAAAATACCACATCTGAAACCGGAAACATGAGTTTCTATGTTGGACATTTGGCTTTTTCTCCTCTACCAACGTCTCCTTTCATCTTTTTGTACCAAAAACCATGACGCTCCAGTTTCACATGCTCCGCTCTGTCGTTATCCGCATGACAAACTTCATGAAGTTTATTGTAAAAGCGCCCTAATGGCCGTATCCAGTGCGTGAAATCGCTGCGTTGCCAGTGGCCAGTCACACAGTGAGATGGATGGGTGATGACGACTCATTATTCATGGCAGCGGCAGTCTGAGGAGAGTGCATTTAATCCAGGGGCGGGAAGATGCACATATTTCTTATCATGATTAGGCTGCAGCATCAGATAAGGAACAGGATAAATTTAGTACTCGCGTTTTGTTTTCTAATCCAGCCAGGGGGCGAAGAAAGTAACCTTTTAAATAGGTCACCTTCTCTGCTTTTAGAGACAACTGAACGAGCTGCCAGCGTGTGTCTGCGTGTTTGTGTCCTTTACAAGGGGAAGAATACATTTCAGACATCCAGCGGTACATTTAGAGCGGGCCTCAGCTAAAGGGTAACCCGAGTTCTGTTTTCATTTTAAAAAATATGAAGCAAATGAGGAAAAACTATACCTCTGCTAGTTTGTAGTTAGAAAGTCCTAAGAGAAGCAAATGAAGAATAATTCAGAGCTTAATGAACCGATTTCTGAACTATTAGCTATGTTTCCATTAACATTTCTTATGCTTTTATCATTCAGATCAGCAGTTTCTGATTTTTTTAGAGCATGCATTGCTTGAATTTTAGCAAAACATCTAAATGCCTCAATGCATTGAGTTGCTGCAACTGGAGAGGTACAACTAACGCAGTACAAACTGATTAACTGAGCTCCAGAGAGCTGAGTACTGCTTTCAAACTGGAGAATGAAAGCAGTTTGTAATTGTAAAGAAAAGAGGAGGGTCTTCAAAGCAAGAAGGACAAGAAACATTGTCCTTCTTCTGAGCAGAGTGTGGCCCCGGGCCCCGAACTTTCCGCCAGAGAAGAGGACACAAAGGCAACAAGGAGGCTGGAATGAAAGAGTACAGACGCCGTCACATGGGATGAGGTTATCTGAGCTCAGACTGGAGAAAGATGTATTTTAAAAACAGGACAGGTTTTGGATTAGGTAGAAAGTCGAAATATCATGAGAAAAAGTTGGAATAATACCAGTAAAGTCATAATAATCTTAGAATAAAGTCATATGACAAAAAGTCTTGCTATTGTGAGGATAAAGTTGTTATAATGTGAGAAAAAAGTTTAAATATCAGAATAAAGTCATACAACAAAATCTCAAAACATTACAATAAAGTTTAAACTTTACCAGAATAAAGTCGTAATTCACCATAAGTCATGATATCAGCAGAATAGTCATAATATGAGAAGAAAGTCAGAGAACATTCTGAGATTAAAGTCAAAATTTTGTCAAAATTCTGAAATTAAAATAAGAATTTTATTATTATTATTATTATTATTATTATTGGTGGCCCTAATCCTCTTCTGTATATACATACTTTCAAAAAAATCAGTGACTTGTGGTTGTAAAGCCCCTAAATGTGAACAGATTTAAAGAACTATGAAAATCTTCCGATGTGCTGTTCAGTGAATGTTCTTTATTAATCTGATCATCAGTCAGTTTCACTTCAAAATTGGTTAATTTCCAAGAAATAAGATGTGCGATGAATCCTGCAAGAAGGGAGGAAGATACTCTTTATTTATTAAACCTGTCTGTGCGCGCGCCAGAGATAGAGAGAGAGAGAGAGAGAGCGAGAGAGAGAGAGAGAGAGAGAGAGAGAGAGAGATTTTCAGCGGCGACTGAGCGCTTAAACCGCCCAGGAACATTTATCCAGCCAACTGTCTCATCCGGGTCTTCTTCTTCCTACTCTGGGTTTAGAGCTGACTTTCTTCTGCGCTTCTTGGAGCGGCAGCAGCAGCAACACATGCCTGCCTGCGAAGCGGAGCCGCGGCTGTGATTCAGAGCGCAGCTCCGTCTCCATCACCGGCTCACCGGGAGGATGTCCGCCCCGCCGCTCAACAAGTCCCCGCTGTTTTTACCCCGTTAACCGTTGATGGCGGCGGAATGGAGATAGCCTTGGTGAGTTTTGAGAACGGCGGCGCTAAGGGGAGCGGCGGCGGTGGAGGAGGCGGCAGCGGCGGCGGCAATGCCGAAGAGAGCTGCCGGAACGCACTGGAGGTCCCTCAGCCGGGGTTTGTTCAAAGTGGACTGGGAGAGGAGTTCGGTAAGGAGCTGAACACCCGGGGGAGTCCCCAGCAGCAGCAGCAGCAGCGCAGCCCCTGGAAGATCAACGACATGAACAACACTCTGAGCTGCAGTGAGAACGCCATGGATGCGCTTTTACGCGCGGACCACAGTCCCCACCTGTTCGACGAGGACATGCTGGACATGGACATGGACACCGAGAGCAACGAGAGGGTCCTCATCAACATCGCCGGGCTTCGGTATGAAACCCAGCTGGGCACCCTCAACCAGTTCCCGGACACTTTGCTGGGAGACCCGGCCAAGAGGATCAAGTATTTCGACCCGCTCCGGAACGAGTACTTCTTCGACCGCAACAGACCCAGCTTTGACGGGATCCTCTACTTCTACCAGTCCGGGGGCAAGATCCGCAGACCCGTGAACGTCTCCATCGATGTGTTTGCGGATGAGATCCGGTTCTACCAGCTGGGAGAAGAGGCCATGGAGCGGTTCCGAGAGGATGAAGGGTTCATCAAGGAGGAGGAGAAGCCGCTGCCACAGAACGAGTTCCAGAAGCAGGTCTGGCTCATCTTCGAGTACCCGGAGAGCTCCAGCCCGGCGCGGGGCATCGCCATCGTGTCCGTGATCGTTATCACCATCTCCATCATCACCTTCTGCCTGGAGACGCTGCCGGAGTTCCGGGACGAGCGGGAGCTGGCGGTCAGCAGCCGGCTGGACAACAGCACCGCGCCCCGGCCGTCCCTCACCTTCACCGACCCCTTCTTCATCATCGAGACCACCTGCGTCATCTGGTTCACCTTCGAGCTGATCGTGCGCTTCTTCGCCTGCCCGAGCAAGTCCGAGTTCTCTAAGACCATCATGAACATCATCGACATCATGTCCATCATGCCTTACTTTATCACGGTGGGCACGGAGCTGGCGGAGCAGCAGGGCCAGGAGCACCAGAACGGCCAGCAGGCCATGTCGCTGGCCATCCTAAGGGTCATCCGCCTGGTCCGGGTCTTCCGGATCTTCAAGCTCTCGCGGCACTCCAAG
Source organism: Alfaro cultratus (assembly GCA_903066825.1). Classification (NCBI taxonomy): domain Eukaryota; kingdom Metazoa; phylum Chordata; class Actinopteri; order Cyprinodontiformes; family Poeciliidae; genus Alfaro; species Alfaro cultratus. The sequence continues at coordinate 29,692 of CAEFZX010013136.1, read as the reverse complement.
GGGCTGCAGATCCTGGGTCAAACCCTCAAAGCCAGCATGCGGGAGCTGGGTCTGCTCATCTTCTTCCTCTTCATCGGGGTCATCCTCTTCTCCAGCGCCGTGTACTTTGCGGAGGCCGACGAACCGGAGTCCCATTTCTCCAGCATCCCGGACGCCTTCTGGTGGGCCGTGGTCACCATGACGACGGTGGGCTACGGCGACATGCGGCCGGTGACTGTCGGGGGGAAGATCGTGGGCTCCCTGTGCGCCATCGCCGGCGTCCTGACAATCGCGCTGCCGGTTCCGGTTATCGTCTCCAACTTCAACTACTTCTACCACCGGGAGACGGATCAGGACCAGTCCAGCCTGAAGGACGAGCCCAGCGGGGGGCCGGAGAGCCCAGAGGTGAAGCGCAAAGGCAGCAGGACGTCGGTGAAGTCTCAGGATGTGGAGAAGAACGAGTCCGACGGCGCTTCGGTAGAGAAGGCGAACATTAAAGCCAACAGCAGCATGGACTTCAAGAAATCCCTTTACGCGTTTTGTCTAGACACGCGGGAGACGGACCTGTAGCCCCGCCGGGTCCGGGCTCCTTCTGACTCATGAACTCGGTTCTGACTAAAACTTTCCTCCCACATCCATCAGTGCATGCATGCAGCAGAGCGGCCCTTTAAACCTGCAGGAAAACATGAACTCTGCGGGCTGCAGGATGAATTAGTGGGAAATGGGACATCAGGCCTCAGCAGAGGATAATCAGGGACAATCAGGACTCGGGATAATTACTGGACATGGCGGAGGATTAACCACACTCTGTGTACATAATGTAGGAAGAGAGAGGGGAAAAATACTTTATTACTTCCTACACTTAGTCATGATGTTTACATCAAGCAGATGTGTATATATTCCCCACATCAAGCTGGAGATTTTTGGATTTGGTGTTAATTTCTTCTCTTTTTTGGAAGGATAAAAGTCTATTTTTGAGATGCAGACACTCAGGTTTTATGGAAGAGCTGAAATATTTTTTTTTCTTACTGAGAGTGGACCTCAGCCTTGTTGTTTGTGTCCGATTTGTTTAAAGAACTTTTTATTTGCGAGGGGGAAAAAATGGACAGAAAACAAAGAACAGGAGCCAAGAAGAGACGACAGAGCAGAAAGGATGTGGAGAAATCAACTCTGAAACCAGGTTAGTGCTAAACAGAAATCTTCTTATTCACGCTCAAAATGAACATTGTTGGCCCTCTAAACAAACCCATGAGGACTTTTGCTCTGTATTTATAAAAAAAAAACAAATTTCTTTTGATTTACTGAAACTAAATACATAACAAATCAATAAGAAACATTTAATTCTTACAATTTAAGTTAAAATAACCAGATTTTTCTTAAACAGTGGATTCATTTACTCAAATACCACAAATTAAAATTAAACTACTTTAATCTAAGTAGTTCAAAGTTTTTAAATTTTTATAAACACAATGTATTATTAACAGAGAGGTTTTAGTTGTTTACTAAATATAAATCTTCATTTAGCAGACAATGAATGTGAAGAAGGAACTCTAGACGCTCCATCCTTACTGTGGTACAGCACGGTGCTGGCAGCATCATGATGTGGGGATGATCAGTCACAGGAAAGCTGGTTAGAGTTAATTAGTGGATAAGTACAGGAAGAAAACTGGAGTAAAAGTTTATCTCTTTTAGCTCAGTGGTTCCCAAAGTGGGGGTCGAGGCCTCACTTTGGGACGTTAAATAACAAATGTGGGGTCATGAGATCCTCAAAAGAAATGAAAATAAATACAAATTATAGTGTTCAGGGATATTCATGATGTGTTAAATGAGATTTAAAAAGCAGTATTTTAAATAGATAAAGCTTTATATATCAGCTGTTGAAGAATTTTGTTTTGTGATTCTGTTCACACACCAGGAAAGGGTTTTTTTGCCTATCTATCCAACTTTTTTATGGCAGTCTTAACGATTCAATTAAAACCTTTTCATTTAAAAACAAATCTGACTTGTCCCACTTCCACATATGGGACTAAACTAGTTTTCAAAAGCGCCTGCTGTCTGGATTGTCAAGTTGTATTTTATCCAACATGCGTCGTAATTCTGCACCAGAAGAAGACAGACGAGGTAAACCCAAACCTAAACAAAGTTTCCTTCGTCTAATGATCTGATACTGTCGGCTCCCACTGCTGAATCACTTTAAAATGGCGGCGGCCGTTATTCATAAACAGTGTGTTGCTGTGTGACGTCTGCGTTCTTCTTCTGCGACTCACTTTGGCGTTGTAAACCGTTCACAGAGAAGCCTGATTGAACCACATTTCTTTACTAGCATGAACAAATAAAAACCAGAGATTTCAGCAAATCTGCAGGTCATATGAATAGTTTAATTCATACTTAGAAATGTTATAACCTAAGGGACAAATCCCATGAAATGGTTTAACGATTTCAGATCAAACAAACAAAAACTCCTAATTCTCCATCTAAATATGAAAAAACGGCCTGTTATTTTGTTTACTTCAGACATTCCTGTATCTGAACTGGACACTTTAAATAGGATGTAGTTTAATTTATAAAAGAATACAAACTTAGAAATTGAGCATAGGTAAAATCTATATGTTAATATTTGTTTCATACTGACAGCTTTGCTAATTTAAATTAATTTTTTTTTGCTTCTTTGGAAGAACATTGCAAACATTTTGCATGTTTTAAATTCTGTACCGAGTCAATTTCATGCATTTATGGCTTTAAACTGTTTTTTAAACATTTATCCTTTTTCTTCCATTTAATGCATGATGTGAAAAAAAATTTACACCATATATATTAGTTTCAAAATGATCATTTCGTTTTATAAAGGAAAAATATATCCAACAGTTTTTAATTAAATTTCAGTTGACAAAAAATCCAAAGAAAGTCAACCTCTAAACGGAAAGATGGTGAAATATTGATACATTTTAAGCTAACATCTCTGGTCTGCCTTATCTCTGCTCTTGAGTTTACAGCCAATCAGCTACAAGGAAAATAAATGGCAATCCTGGATTGGCCTCTTTGGCAAAGCCAACTAACATCATGTCAAATAGCATTGCACCTATTAATTTCAGCTTTTTTGCAAATAATATGGAGTTACAGTCCACAGAAAAATCCGCAAACACAAAACAGCAAACAGGCGGGAGCCAACTGCACCAGCAGACAAACATAGTGGTGGCAGTATGATGGTCTGGTGCTGCTTTGCTGCTTCAGTGTAAGTTGTTTTACTTCACTCACTATGAATCCCTGAGCAAGATGGCGGCCACAACGTCAAAGAGACTAACTCAAAGCACCAGAAAAGTATCACTGCTACAGCTTGGAATCAAAACCAAATCTATAAGTTGGTAACTGTAGGAATAAGACAAACTTCGGCCGGTGGGAAGTGGATTTGTTTTTCCGTTTCTTTGGTCAGAGGCTGCAGAGGACAGATGGAGTCTGCAGGCGCGTCAAGCCGTCAGCTGTCGCAGCGTTTTCCCTGTAGCAGATGGGAGCTTCCTGCACTTTTGTCCTCAGAGACCCCGAAGTGCTCCGGGCTGAGACAGAAGCGTCTTAAAACCTGAAAACACTTTGGATATTTATAGAGCATTTAGCGAAGCAAAGCAAGCTGCTGTCAGAAATGAAGTTCTCTTATTTAGAGACGTTTAAGTCGTTCACACAGGAGATTTTCTTCAAATTGTTCTTGAAGGAAAAAGTGGAGAAAGACTCAGATCTTTGGTTCCAATCCGGCTTCGACTGTTTAAATGAAATTCAATCCAGAAGGGATCTTTTACTGTTCATCACTGCAAGCACAAGGCCAAAGCGTCAGAATCAACCGTCTGCAGCAACATTCAACTTTCATTGATCATGAATCTGAACCAAACAATGAGTCGGTTGCTTTCCCAGAACTCAGTTTGCCTTGAGAAAAGGACAAGTTCCTTTCCCAGAACTTTCAAGTTCTCCTGCAGAATGGAAAGACTTTCTCATAACTTTCCTGTTGCCTTGAGGAAGTGCTTTCCAGAATCTATACGATACCTACTCAGAATGTACCAAATATTTTGCTGAATCCTTCAGGGGAATTTATGAAACATACAGAATACTTTAACAAAAGTAATAAATTACTTTCCCTGGATTTACAAGTTACTCCCAGAAAACTAGCATGTTGCTTTCCTGGAACATAAAGGGAAAAGATGAAGGTTTAATAAAGGTTTGCCGAAGGCTTAATAAGCATCAGAACCAAATTATAGGTTGCAATCAAGGCACTGAACTGAAGTTTGGTCATATTCAATAAATAAGAAAATTCACAAAGTGAAACATCACAAACTGATATTTTCAAGCCTTTATTTCTGCTAATAATGATTTTTCTGCTGAAAACATTTAAATCCTGAAATGTGGACTCAATACCTGCTCAAAGATTATTTTCAAAAAGTATATTTCTTCCGAAAAACTGGCCTCATTGGAACGTATATTCTGTTATATTGAGTATGACTGTATAAGATGAATATTCATTTGATGAAATGAGTAAAATCTCCGTGTCAGGCTGTTCATCTGTCTAAAAATGTCAACCTGCAGTTTGATTTGTCTTTAATCGTCTCGGCAGCTTTAGTCTTTCTGTCATCATCCATCAGCTGCCTCCACCTCCATCTGAACCTTTCAGGGACACTTCTGTGAGTTTCTGGGAGCGATCCAGGTCCCCTCGCTGCCTGTATCCGGTTGGATTATATAACGCTCCCGTTTACTCATCAAGTCATCCACTTCCAGCTGTATGAGCTGCTTTTTGCATAAAGAAAACAGCCTTTGAGCTTCTTGGCTGAACAGGAAGCTGCAGGATGAAAACCTGTCCTGCAGATCCATGTAGCTTCGATATTAGCCGCCATCTTTCAAGTGAAATCACAGAGTTATAATCCAAACCTTATGACTTATTGCTGTAAATCCATTTTTAGCTGTTTGTAGGTAAATATTCAAATTTTGTCTCGTTATCATCCCAAATGTAGGCTGCTTCGCACATTCCTAGGACCATTAAATATCCCTTTCTCTCAATTTAAGCCTAACAGTAGACAAAGTTTTGCCTGGTTATGTATGCAAACCTACAATGGCCATAAAAAGTAGGCTGTTTTAGACATTTCATTGCTTTTACAAATCAATCATAATCAACAAAAACTCACTCTTAACAAAAAAAAAAAAGACAGAAGAATCCCTTTAATGTCAAACTGAACTCTTAATTCCTCATTAAAATACAAGCTAGAAAAGGTCAGGGAGCCTAAAATGGTTCCCTGTGGAGTTCCAGTTTCAATTTTGTCACAATAAAAAAACAGGTATTTTAATCAGAGATGCAGATATTTTCAATGCATGAGTGTAGTTTGTAAATATTCAATTCTTTAACTGATCCACTTAAGCAAATTGATTGATTTCTACTAAATAACAACAATAAAAATATTTTACACTAAATAAGTGAACAATTTCTCATTAAATGTTTAATTTTTTTTTGGTAAACGTTTGTAAAACATCAGGATGCATATTTGTAGAATCATTAAAATACGAAAAAACAAAATAGCAGAGGGCCTAAAATGGTTCCTTGTTGGGTTCCAGTTTCAATTTTGTCACTTATGACATAAAAAAACAGGTATTTAATTATGAGATGCAGATATTTTTAATGCATCAGCGTAGATTGTAACTTATTCACTCACACAAATCATTGTTACCTAAAAAATCCAAAGTACATTTATCTGAGTTTCTTTTTTAAATGTTTTAGGTGGTAAATCTTCATATAACCATTTTTAAACAAGTATTTCTGACTAAAAAAATTGTTTAAAGAATGTTGCAAATATATCTTTTCTAAAATTATCACCATAGTTTTAAAATGGATGTTTATTTGATTTATTTGAGTTTTCAGTCATAAATTTATCTGCTTTATTTGCAGCAGAATTTCTTCAAAAACTTCACCATAATGTAGAACTTTTTCATTTATTTCAGGCTCCAACAGGTTTAAAAGTAAGACAAAATTCCCCATGTATAAAGCAATGAGATCTAAAATGAAATGACTGTGTTCTGCTGGACCTATCAATTAGCCAGATCTAACTGGACTTTCCAGGAGGACCGGACAGCATCCAGTCAGCAGGAGTTCTGGCAGAGATCCGGCTGCCGTGTAATCCGTTGCTGATTCAAATTAGTAGCAGCCGTCTGTTGCTGGCAGCTGAATAAAAATCGACCCAGAGAGGCTCAGTGACAGAGAAAACACAGAGAATCTGATTCATATCTCAGATTTCTGATCATCTGAGAGACAAAAATCCTCTGGATCATTCTTACTTAAACTGTTTTAGATTTTTATCTAAAACGTTTACAGTTTTCTGTAAATTTGCTCCAACTTTAGCTTGACGACTGAGCCAAAAGCTTGAGATGTTAGAATGTTGGAAATGGTTTTTAATTGCTGCTCAACAAACGATTCAATATGGGAAAGAAAATACCTTTTACTATCTTATAAACCAAATAGCGTAGTTTCTTGCATAAAACCATCTTGGGGGGGAAAAAATCTGACCAAAATTCAGCACTGCGATAAGTTCCCTCTCTTTGATTTAATTTTTTTAACAAATTCACAAAGCAAATTGAACTAAATTCACACAGGAAAATACTCTAAACAATTTGCACCTATTTTCTATTCAGGTTACAGTTATTTAGCGACGAAAAATGAACCAATTATTTATTTATCGTTATTATTATAAACTTCATTTAAGGTTCTGTTCATTTTCAGGTTGATGTAAAGCAAAACAAAAACTTACTGTATAAAACTATGCAGTGCTTTCACACTTTATGCTCATTAACTGAAGCATTTAGGGTAAAATATCCTCACTTTTCTCTATATTTATGTAAGCAACTATCAGGACTAAATGTGTCTGTTTTCAAATATTTAAAAATTATTTAAAAAAATTCTAACATATTTCATAGATATATATCTATGAAAAAAATCTAATTTTTTGCAAAATAACTTTGAGTTGTGTTCCACAACAATAAAAAGATTACAGAATAGGTGAATTTTGAGCCACATTTCTGCAATCAAACTTTTAATTTAAAATTTTTAAAACAAAGTTTAAATAATGTGATGAACTGGTTAAAAACGTCAGCATCTCCTGTTAAAATATTAGTTTCAACATCATTTAAGACAGATTTTTATTGAATTAGGTGAAAATAATTGAAACAGGAGTTCCACAGGGAATTATTTTAGGCCCCATCTTTTTAAATTAAATTTTAACAATTTCATACATAATATCTTAATATTAGGAAAAAGAAAAATTAAAAAATGTCAATAAAGTATTTGAGATAAATAAATAGAAATACTTTTCTGATCTCCCACAAAGTTATTAATATCTTCCATTTTTCACTAACAGTTTTTTTTTATGCTGCATGCACAGTTGTGGCAGCAGTTTGATTAAAAGTGGATCTCATTTTGAAAAGTTTATCCCTTATTTATACTTTTCCAAAGTTGTGTTTTCTGATTGACTTTTCTGACCCCGAAAGCCTCGTCTTGGTGCCACAGCGAGATCTGAGCCTGAACTTTAAGCCTCGTCCTCCAAAACTTGTGAAAGAGATTAGAAAACTTTTGCGCGCTCACAGAAATCCACATCTGCGGCTGTCAGGATGAGCGACGTCTCATTTCACTGATGGTTGGAAAGCATCCGTGACTAAAGTGAGACGCGGTCCGAGCGGCTGCTGCATCACACACGATGCCTGCAACTTTTACGCACAGTGGGCCATAATTTTGTTATTTTTATCCACATTAATGCATTTAATCCGACGGGTATCTTCTGCCCTGCGTGACAGAGGAAATATCAGCGAGTAATTACAAGCTTGTACACACACACAGACTGATTCAAACTATTAAAACTGTCAGAAATAAAAACGTGACAGTGAGGATCAGCTGGAGACATGATGGAGGCTGGATATAAAGATGGAGGAGAGGCTTGAATTCACAGAGATGATTAAAGCGAGCTTCAGTCTGCAGCGACCTCTGACTCCGCACAGGGCAGCAAAGTGCTGCGAGCGCATGAGACAAAGCAAAGAGGAAGTTACATAACACACACATTCATAGAAAAATATAAATATATATGAGCACACACACACACAGAGAGAGCCAGTCCTCAGCTGCAGGCTTCAGTGCAGCCTGAAAAAAGAGGCAGAGCAGCCAGAGAGCAAAGATGGGACAGTATGAACCGGCCATGACTCCGGAGGAAATGCTGCTTTCAGCTTCCATCATGTTCGTCCAGAGGAAGTCAGGGCGGTTTATGGAGCCGCTAAAACGTCTTCAGATGCAGGTTTTCTTATCGCACCATCATTAAAAAAAATGTTTAAAAATCAACTGATTTTCTGCAGGTTTTAAAATGAGGTAAATTCCTGTAAAAACAAGTTTCCTCCTTAAAATGTATCCTATTTTTATGTCACACAAATTCTGAATATTACAAAGGAGTACTACTACTAGTACTAGGCTAATAAAAAAATTATAAGTAAAAAAGTCATAACATTGAGAGCAAAACCTCAGATGAGAATAAAGTCACAATAATATGAGAAAAAAGTCATAATAGTTATAATACAAGAAGAAAATTATATTGCAAAGTCAAACTCTGAGAATAAAGTGTAATAAAAATACAAGAAAAAAATTTTAATAATATGAGAATAAAGTCATAATTTTAATAGAATGAAATAGTAATTTTATTTTTGTATTTTTGTTCTTTTTTTTAATTACATTATTGAAGAAAAAAAGCAAGAATATGAGTAGAGGAAGTGGAATTGCTGCGTAAACAGTCTCCACCCCCTTCAAAATAAAAGCATGAATACAAACATCTAATTACTTGAACAATTTGATAACCAAAACTTCAACACTGATGTCAAATTTTATTCAACTGAAAGTTTACAAAACAGCCAAGTAAATTAACGCCATAAAATTTATCTGGAAACATTAGCTTATAGGAAGCTAAGTGCGCTAAACGTTTTCAAAGTTAGCAAAAACGCTAAACAAGAAGCTATCTCCGCTGTTAGCGCATTAATAAAAGTGTGCCCATATCTGTTGATAGATGTAATAATAATTCAGTAAATATAATAATAATTCAATGCATTTGGGAGATTTTGTTGACTGTTGCTGGTTTTAGCCTCAGAACTTTTCTGGGTTCTTTAGTCTTTGACCCATTTTGGAGTAATTTTGGTTGGTTGGTCCCAGATCCTGGAAGGTTCTCAGCTGCTCTGGTAATTATGAAAGTGACCATAAAAATTGTGGTTTATCATGTAGGCTTTGATTTATCGCATGGAGCAATAAATCAATTAATCAACTAATCGCATGATAAATTTGATTGATTGATTATTTTGCTCCTTTTTCTGTTTTTACCAAACAACTTTTGTTGTAAAAGTCTCCAGTCTGGTGTTTTGGTCTCAACTAATTATTTTTAAAGACAATTTTGTTTACAGAGACTCCATAATTAATTTTCTTTGTTGTTTTGTTTATTTATTCTGGATATTTAAAATGTCAGTGTTAAATATTGATTAGAATTTAAAGTTTATCGATATTTGAGAATGTGTTCCTGCATTATAATGACATTATATTACATGAAAATGGTCTCAAAACAACATTATAATTTATCGCAATAATTTATCGTCCAGCAAAATTTGTTATCCTGACAATAAATTAGATTTCTATACATGGTCAGGTTGGTTTGTTGGTTCTGGATGGACCAAAATCCTCTCAAATTCAAATTAAAACTTGTAAATATCTGGGTTCATCTGTATACTGTCTGCATTAATTTATTGAAATAAATTAACTTCTCAACGAGGCGTGAGGAGAAGACCTCACAGCGCTGGGTAAAGTCCTGGATAAGGAGGTGAATTCAGACAGTATATAAGGACTAAATGGGAAGTGAAGCATAAAGAGTGCAGCCTGTACACACAGTTTAACATCAACCAGCGCCTGATGATTTTTACTCTACATATTTACATTCAGCTTCATGTTTACTGAATGGTGGAACGTTCTGCGGTAAACTGCATGCAGTCCATCAGTCGTCCCCCACTGCTGTAATCAGAGGTTTCATAAGAACCAATCTTCTGTATGGAGGAGCTCAGGTGTGAACTCACCTCACACTCTGAGTCACCATCATGAACAAACACGTGTGCTGTTTGGCTCGCAGGCATTTTTATGTTACATAAACCAGAATTTGGGTTTATAAATGTCCAGATGACACGGTAAAAACCAGCTGGAAACTGATGATTTCTTTTCTGAATAATTAAAATAAAAAGAATCATCTGCAAATCAAATCAACTTTTATCTGGATGGATTATCAGATTTATCTTTGTCTCCTCAAGGTCGCCAAAGGTCGCCAGAGCAAAGTAGAGCCAAACCTTTAGGGCCAAAATTGTAAAGAAAAAATTCTTGCCAGCCAAAGAAAAAAAAATTAAAATACTAAAATCAAGCAAATAAAGTCTTCCAATTTTTTACTTTTTGGGGAGGATTCGGAGTATCTTCAGTCAGGGGCTTCTTCAGATTTGCTGTAATACAGACTGCTACAGCCATCACTATGTAACTCTTTGAAGACTTTGAATTAATGAGTTGCAACAACATTTAATTCTTCTTTGGGATGAATAAAATATTTTATACATTTTGTATAAAATCAGCAATAATAAATGTCAATTTAAAATTCAAAGCATTTCGGTGAAAAAGTGTTTCTACATTCTGAATTATTTGGTTCACAAAAACTGATTAAAATCAATTTATTAACTGCATGTTCATGTTTGTTTGTGTAAGTTAGGGATGGAAGTGGCCATTTATTAACCATTCAGATTGCCAATACAAAAAAGACACAATAAAAACTGTTAGAATGTGATAATATCCCATGAAAACAATGCAAAAATAGTTTGGATGTATTTTTTCTTTCCTTCTTTCAAAAAGTTTCTGTTTTATGTCTTAGAAAGGATAGAAAGTGAATTTTTTTACCTGTTTTACTTTTAGGTTGTGGTCGATTTTTATCCTAAAGAAAAAGATTTAAACTTCAAATGTTAACATACTTGAATTTTTTTTTTTTTTACAAAATCCTTATATTGTAGCAGATGTGCAAAAATTTGCAGCTGTAACTTTTTAGGTTAATTTTTATTTAATATTGAAAATGATGTATCCTCCCAATGTGCTACATTGTGTTGGGTTTTCACATAAAACCCCGATAAAAAAACATTGATGTTTGTGTTTGTAACACAAATAAACTGCAAAATGTTCCAACAGTTAGCGTAAAGTTTCTTTTGATAAAGAGATATTTAACTCATCTTCAAAAAGATGAAAAAGTAATTTATGTGCTATTGTTAGCTAACATTTTGTGTTTTGCACTTTCCTTTATTTTTTTTTTTCTTGTAGTGTCTATCTTATTATTGATATTGTATAATTTTTTAGATTTTTAAATATTTTTTTCTTTACTCTTTTTTCCTCTATATTTTAAACTGGCTTCTTTATTACTTGTTTTAAACATTTATTATTATTTAATTTGGTTGGTTAAGAGGTCAAACTTATTTCCTTTCTTTCCTTCAGGTGTTTTAAAATTCAAATTGTACCACATAGCGCCCCCTGCTGTTCGTCTCAGTTACCCTTTTAACAGCCACAATCAACAAAATGATTTCTCAGGATGTGGTAAAATTTCCACACATTTGACAAACTGTGATCACTTTATTTACTAACATAAAAGATAGAAAATCTTTTTCACACACTGCAAGAAATAATAAGAAAAAAAATTTAAAACACAGAAAAAAATAAATAAAATCTAAATAATATAAGTAACTGATATTCATGTTTGAACTGTAGCATCTAATTAGTGATGTATAATAAGATTTTTAAATTTTATTTTATGTAATAAGTGGTGGGTTAATGCAAACCCCCACCATGGAGTCATAATCCAGCTTATTAACTGGAGCCGTGACAGTAGAACAGAGAGAAATCTTCTCATCAGAGTTTGATGATTCCCAGTTTTCAGCTGCCGGCTCCATGACGTGAAAACATAAGGACTCGGATGAGCTTATGTAACGGCTGATTGTTTGGCCTCGGAGAAGAGCTGTTAACTTTAAAATGGAAATCATCGCGAGGGCTTGAATTAGTTAAATCTGTGTAAACTCCACTGAGAGGGCTAATTAATCCCTCTCACTGTTCCCAACTCCCTCTGCTTCAGTGGGATCATCAGAGCCGCCGCAGGGATCGACTTAAACATCACACGTTCATTAAACATCACCTCCATCTTAAAACTGCTCCTCCTGATTAATGACGATGGATGTTTGATGGCCACAAACGGCGATTCTTGATAAATCATTTTGTTGATTGTTGCTGTTAAAAGGGTGACTGAGATAAACAGCAGGGGGCGCTGCGTGGTGCAACTTTGATTTGAAAACCCCAGAAGAAAAGCAAAAAAGAAAGTTTGACCTTATAAGCAAAATAAATGATAATCAATTTTAAAACAAATAAAAACAAGCTAAATTTAACAATACGGAAAAAGGAGTAAAGAGAATAAATATTTAAAAAGTAAAAACAAATACAATATGAATAATAAGCCACACAGTACAAGAAATAATAAAAAAAATGTAAAACACGTAGAAAAAATAAATAAAATCTAAATAATATAAGTAATTTATATTCATTATTTATTACTATAAATAATGAAAAATAGAATTAAAAATGAAAATAAAAGTGATATTATAGGTACAGAAATAAAATACAAACAATTCACTCAAAAAAACAAAATACACAAAATAATGAAGAAATAAATGGGCATTAAGAAAAACACCCATTAAATATAAACAAATAGAAGCAACAATAAAAATATAAAAACCTGATAACAACAACATGAAAGTATAACAATTAATACTAATATCAGTATAACATATTATCAATAATAATAATAAATTAAAAAAGGGAGAAAATAAAACTGTTTTGACGACATGGCTTTGGGAAACAGAATAAGCTTCCTGTTATGTAGCTTTTTCATTTTTTGTAACAAAGCCAGTTCTTGCATTAAAATCCGTCCACGGGCATTTAGAATGTGTTGCATATATATTTTACATTTAAAACCAAAATATCCTGAAAATACCACCAACCAGCCGTGTTTGTGGTGTAACAACATGGTGCATTTACTCGTTTAAGAGGATATTCTGACCTGTTTTTGTTCTGGTACGGCTTCATTTGAACTTCAGCTCCGTTTCTGCAGTTTGATTGCGCTCCTCCTGAAAACCAAGAGAAAGAGAAAGAGAGGAATCAAATAAGCAGAAAACAAGCAAACAAAGAGGCATGAGTGGAGCGTTATCTAAGCAGACAGACTGAACGCAGCGTTTCCACATGAGCGGCCGTCGCCATCGTTTCTGCATCAGCGGCTTCAAAGCGTGCAGCACAGTGCTGCCCACAGTGACCGTGATGGTGCTCGTATGCAAACAGGAGCCACATCAGGACCAAACTGTTGCTGTTCCAGCTGCCATTAATGCAGCTGGAACAAGTGATTGGCTGTAACATGCTACATTCTGGTCCTCGTTGGGTCTTTGATGTCATTATTTCTCTTTGAAAAATCATTTATATAAATTCACATTCTGGGTTTTCTTCACTCTGGAGTCATTTTCTGTAATTTGGTATAAGATTATGTCTCTCTCTGGTTAGATGTAGGTCACTGTGCTCTGTTATCGCCTGCAGAGACACCACCTTTCAATATAAAGAGAAAGAAATTGGCTGAGTTTTTCTTGAATAACAGCTCAGATTCAATCAAATTGGATGTAAAAAAAAAATAATTCAATTCAAAACCTTTCTTGTCATAATATGACGACAGTAGAACAGCGCTTGCAATACTAAACTTAACTTGGACTAAGGTCTATGCTTTGACTAGACAGTTGTAACACACAAAATATGATTTGACCTAAATCATTCCCCTGGCTCTGGTTGTATGTTTAAGGTCATAGGTGAACTACAGTGAGTCACAGCCTCAAGTCTTCTGCAGCCAACATGACTTTCATGGATTTTTGCCAAAATATTCTTAAAAATGTTTTACTATTATTTGTATTGTGTAGAATTATTAATTCAATAATTAAATCACATTTTCCATTTGTATGGTCCTTAATTGACTTAAACGCTTCACATTCGCAGAGTGAATGAGTGAAGGTCCGGTTAGCTAGGAGGTGCTAGCTAACCGGATCTTCACTGATTTGTCTTTTACGGGTTGCCTTATTTTATTCACGAAGCTGAATAATAAAAAAGTAAATCACTTACATTTTAAAACAACCTTTTAACACAATATTCTTAGCTTGTAGCTTCCTTGAATATTTATTAAGAACAAAGGTTTAACAAAGATATCCCATTAAACAGTAAAATCGCAGTGAGCCACAAAATGACTACACCGGAAGTAGCTAATTAGACAAACTTTTGTCCGAAATAACTTCATAAATGTTGACGTAAAGTCAGCATGGAGATGTCTTTTGTTTTATGTTAATCGTGTAAAGCATTATTCGGGGGTTTATTCACGGTTTTCTGACCTTTTAAAAGCAGCTGAAAGCAAACCAACTCGGACAGGAAGCAAAATGTTAGCGTCCGAGGGAACAGACGACGCAGGCATCCCTCTACTGCTCCCCGGAACATAAAATGCACAACGAAGGTTCCGCCCCGAAATAAATGTTTTTGTAAATCTAAAATTATTGCAATATTAATAATTTTTAAGAACACGTGATCCAAATGTTGTACTATCTTTCTTAATCCACATTATTTAACTTTTAAACTTTTCCACTATGTTTTTGCTGATCTGGCAATTTTATTACCCGAGCTAAAATTTAAAGCTGATATTTCTTTTTACATTTTCTGGTTTTGGACTTATTGCATGTGTTACAAATGCCTGCAGCACTTTAAAGCGCATAACATTACACATTTGTACCCATCAGCAACATAAATGACAAAATATTGAATGTATATGTGCATAATAACCCGTATAAAAGTCACATGAAGATGCTTGAGATGAAAAGGCGAGTTACAAAACTCAGAAATTTGACCTGATGCTAGTTTTCAGGCTACTAAAACACGCAGATTAAAAGGATTAACACAAGCATTATGTGATATTTTTCTCGTTGTCAACAAATCTCATGTTCAGAGCCTCTCAGCTCCATCTAAATCTACTCTACTCCTCATGTAAATATTTTTTTTCTTCTAATATATGTTACCTTTGGAAGAAATTGCTCAGTAATATTTTGAAAATTGCTGCAGACATTAAAAAAACATTTTTCTGCAGTAGATCAGCTGATATTTTCTAATTTATTTTCTAATGTTAAAGAACAGAGAGTAAAGCAGGGCAGATTTGTGGAATATTGCAGAACATTAAGCATCCTATGAGACATATTTTTCTGTGCTGATCGGGTTGTGTTGCTGTAGAAATGCATGAAGGGTGTTGCTGCATAAAATAAGTTTTTAAATAAGAGCGAAATTAATATTTTGGGTCAGAATCTGTGATGAGCGTGATAAAAAAAAAAGGCTGTCACTGTTTATCACCAACACAAGAGCCAAAAAATAAAAGAGCGACACAAAGGACCATCATTTAGGGACCATCTGTTCTCATAAAAAAGCTTTCATTCAGTATTAAAGTCACTGGTAAACCCATGTTTCTAACAATGCTCTGCTGCAACAACGGTGCAGTTCATGGAGGGGTTACTGGAGCAGGTTGGAGGGATTGTAACACTAACTGGAAGACAGCAGATGAAAAATTCAAAGACAAAATAAGCAACAAAAGACACAATAAGTCTAAGTAAGGCAGAAAAACACAAGAAAGAGACATGAAAGATCCCATTGTCAAACAAATCAGCATAGAAATGCTAAAATATCAAAACACTTTTGAGTTTTTTAACAAGATATTTCCACATATTGAGGCAATTCTAGATTTTTGCTGTTGCATTGTGACTTTTGACATGTGGTTTTCGTTTCTGTGTTGTGACTTCTGCTGTTCTTTGTGGCTTTTATGTTGTGGCTTTGCATTTATTGACCCTTCTGGGCTGCTGTACATATTGGACAGCACCTGATGATAACCCCGAACATCCAGCTGTTGCAACTTTGATGTGATTAAGATGCTGACACACTGTGAAAGGTGGAATCTGTGAGCGAACCAAACCAGATGCGGTGTGATATTTTTAAAACCAAACGCCGTTAGATCTGTTTGCTCCAATAGTTCTGATGTATAAAAAGGAATTTAAATATTTTGGGGGGATTTTTCCTCCTCTTTTAATTTGTTTATGATGCTGTGGTACTTTTTCAGTTTTTACTGCCTGGGATGATGCGTAACCATAGCAACGAGGAAGTTGTTGACAAGCACAAGCGGCTTTGTAAAACTGAGTTATTGTCCTGAATCTTTTGTTGCACAATATTGAATCACTTATTGAATCAAAACAATAAATCAGGAAACGTTACTGTTGATTTAACCTGACAGATAAATCTGGGATAAAACGCTGCAGCTTGTCAGTAATGGATTCCCTTACCTGAGTTTGTGAGCTATTTTAGGAACCGAAAGAGGGAAAATCCTAATTTGTTATCCCCAGACGAGGTGGCACGGCTGTGTCACATAACCCTCTGTTTTTATTTACATTTATTTTTAGGTTTTTTTCCCAGCTGATGGGTCACAGCAGCACGTTTGACTCCATGTGCCACAGGAGTCATGCATGAACACACAGATTTAATTACTCAGTAATAACGTTCAGCATGTCTCACCCCAGATATAAATAGATGCTGTGGGAGTGCGCGTGGATTGGAGCTGCTGATGTTGAGGTTCGTGTTTGCACGCTGCGGTCACAAGCTCCCAGCAGCCAATCAGAGAGCTCCGCTGAGTTTCACAACCACTGATGGTGAAGAATTTAATTTTTTATTGAAAGACCGACATGAAGAAATTTCTCAGTTCGTCTCAGTTTGACTGGCTGGAGAAGATCTGTAAAAGTTGATTTTCAAATTTTGCTACAGATTCTGGACTTTGACTGGGCCATTTTGACACATAATTAGCATAATGCTGCCACCACTGTGTTTTTGGAGTGTTTTCTGAGCAGAACAATTTCTCACTCACACATTTTTGCTTCATCCCCTTGATAGCTTGATGAAAAACTGCAAACAAGACTTACTTTGTTTTTTCCTCAGCAGTTTTGTCACCACTTTTGAAGAACAGATTTAGAGTGAACGACTGACAGCTGAACAGATTCTCCCACCTGAGCTGGGAATCTCTGTTGCTCCTCCGCAATTCAATTCAAAAGTACTTTATTTATCCCAGAGGGGAAATTAAATGTCATTCAAAGTATCTTCAAAGAGTCGCTGTGGATGGCAATGTTGTGGGTAGCAATGATCTCCCATAGCAGTCAGTCTTCCAACTAATCTGAAGAGGCCTCTGACTGAAGATAGTTGCTGAGTTTCTGAGATGCTAACAGCTGAATTTATGGACAATTTTAGGACTTGTCCTGGATGACATCATCAGTTGTTGTGGGGCTGCATTATGGCTTAAAAATAAAAACCTCAGATTTGTTTCATTTCAAATTCAATTTAAATTTTTTTATTTATTTATTTTTTGCTTTCTTTTCTTAAAAAAAAAAAGAAAAATAAATTACAAAGATGTCTTTATTTCAGTCATGCCTTCTGTTGGTTGTAGAGTATCAACGTCAGGCTGCGTATGAGAATATAGTCATAATATTTTCACAACAAAGATGCAGTTTTACCAGAAAAACTCTTAAAATTGCAAGAAAAAGTTATTTTAATGAGACAAAATTATTCATTTTATTTTTTCTATTTATTGCATAGTTTGCATAAAATTACTGTTATGGTCCATGACTGATATGGCAATTAATACAAAGTCATGTTTAATATCATACATTAGCACAATTATCATAAAATTCCTTACAGATATTTCTAAATTAGCAACAAAAATTTCTAAATTAGTTTACAAAAAGAAAAAACAATCACAAAATCCTGGATTAATTGATCAGTGTGAAAGGATGATCAATATTATTTAATTTTAAGAAACGCTTATTGAATGCTGAAACAAACAGCTAGTTATTGATATTTTAACAGTTGGTTTTATCGATACATTCTGGCACTGCCGGCCCTTTAAGAACATTCAGATTTTTGATTTGGCCCAAAAAGAAAATTAGTTCGACCCGCTTGTTTTACAGTGTAATAGCAATAATATTTAAATCAACATATTGAGCGAAACAAAGTAACATATCATCAAATCTTCTAGTGAAGGAAATCAACATGAAGATTGAATATGATCAATTTAATGTAATTTAAAGGTAAATCTGTGTAATCTGGTGGTTTTGCTGCTTGAATAAATCAGAGGCCTTGACTCTGCAGGCAGCAGACCGTCTTCCTGACAGCTCATCACCATCACACTTCGCTCTCAGAGAGGACGCGGGTGTGAAGTCGTGGGCTGTGAGCAGCGCCGAATGTTCTCTCATTCATCTCCGACTGTTAAATAACCAGAATGAACTGGAGCAGAAAAGTTGTCACAACAGGGGGACGTCTCTGCTCAGCCAACAGGAACATTTTACAAACCAAATGTGAGCTCGCCTCACCTGCACCTGACTGTACGTTACGCACGAGAACGCCAACATGATGCAAGACGTTTTCCTTCCGCCATGAGGCGCAAAACAAGACAGCAGAACCAGCACAGTGGAAACCAACACATTTCAGTCCAATGAAGAGCCACCATTTTATTTTTATTTAACCCCATTCTGTCTTGGACATTTCAGCAGTAAACCAACAATGTTTGAACGTTTATGTCTTTTGAAAACCTGGTTTATTTTATATTACTGGTTATTAGTTCTATTCTTACTTCTATAGTTTTACTTTTGGTAGTTTATTATTATCAAAATTGAATCATTCTTTCCTTTTTTTGTAGCTTTCTGAGTTTTTTGATTGAACTATAAGGTTGAATTATTATTCTTATATATTGGGGAAACGTTTTGTTTATCCAAACTTTTAGTCAGATGGACCAAAATTGACAACTCAGAATTACTTGGCAGAAAAATAAGAACAATAAAACAATTTAAAATAAAATTTTAAGCATGCAGTTATTAAAATAAATAAAGTAGTTAGACATTTTGTCAGAGTGGTTGTGTAAATTAATGTATCCCCCTAAATTAAAAACGATTTTGCACATTTGCTTTATTAAAAGAAAGACGTTCAAATTGTGTGTTTTTGGAAAAAAAAATTATTTTTTTTTTAAATAGATTGTTGTCACATTTTGTATAAAACTTTGATGTCATTTTTATTATTTATTTTTGGTGGACCAAATTCAAAATTGGTAATTTCACTTTTTAAAAATAATAATTTTTTTGACCTGCCAATACTTTAAGCTGAGTTTTTCTTGTCCCTGAAATTGTTTAGTGGGTTTCTTCACTGCGTGTAAGATATTCATTTTAACAGTTGCATCAAATCTCTATATTTTCCTTGATAGTTTTTCTCACTGGGGAAAAATTTGTGGAAAATACATTTTCTGGATTCCTTGCAAACAGGTTGTAACCCAACAAATAAGATAACTTAATGTTTTATGTTTAAACTAATGAAAGATGGGGACTTGTAGCAGCAAAATGGCTGTAAAATATTTCTCATATTTGCTGAATTTATTGTAACTGTCAAAAGTTTCGTTTATCAATTAGATGCTAATAATAAATCCTGAAAATCCCAATAAGAAAAGGTGGAATGTTTGGTTTTGTTTTCATATTGGAAACTCTGAGCCTCACTGATGGATCATGTTCCAAGCTGAGCATTATATCCTTGAAAGCAGATGTTATAAATCCCAGCAGGGCCGCCTACAGCCACCAGGATTTAGCCTGATCCAATTGGCTTCAGGAATCATTACACAGATATGACCAAAGTAAAAGGATCTGAACAGATTTTAGAAAGCAAATGTTGACATTTTAAATCTGGATGCCTCAGAAAAGAATTCATAAATCCAATACTTTACAACCAGAAACTTACATTAATTATACTGAAATTTGATGGGAGAGACAAAAATAAAAGTTGTGCAAATGAAAAATGGCAGCAAAACTTAATTTAAAACTAATGAAAACAATTGCTCTCCATCCAATCTGACTCAGGTTGAACTATGAACTAAGGAATGTCAATCAGGCTTGTGTGCACGCTCTGCTGCAGTGCAGCTTCTCCCTGTTAGCTGAGCCTGTTCTGAATGCTAAGGCTAGTTAGCACTAATCATGGTTTTCTTGTAACAACAAGTTGCTTTTCTGCCATTAAGACACTTAGCAGTGCCTTCGCAAGGTTGATTGACAGCGCTGAGACCCTCCTCCTGGTGCTGATTGGTTGTTTTCTGTGCTTTTCTTCAGATGACAATAGTAGCTCAGGGAGGAGGTGGATGAGGCCGATTTTTTCACAGATTATGTTTTAACAAATATGTAAAAAATCTCTAAGAAAGCAAAGCAATAATATTTTGAATTAGCATTTTCCCATGATGGGATGGTTATTCCTCCCTGCAAGTGAACTGAATGCATCCAGTCACTGTTGGGACTTGGTGTATCGTCGCTGTCATGTTTTATTTTTTATTTTCAGCTCATTAGCCTCGCTGCACGACTTCACGACGCTGCTGCAGAGCCAAAGTGACGGCTGCAAACGAGCCTCTAGCGAAACGCTTACCGTCCCAGTCAGAGGATGGGGGGGAGTGGGGTCAAGGTCGCGAAGGCCTGCGTGCAAACTCAGCTGTTTCAGGTGTTGGGAAGGCGTTGCCGTGGCAACAAGGGATGAGGTGGAGGCAGAATCAGAAAACGTGTCCTCCTCTGTGAGCTGACAGCCAAAAACAACAAAACAAAGCAAAGCAAGAAGAGCCCTCCAGGTTAGCGCGATGTTTCACAGCCTCAGCAGTGAATCATCACATCCAACTGCTTCGTTCTGATTTTAATCAGAGTCAGTAACAGGAAGGACACGACTTCATCTCTGCAGCCTGCTCCCAACATGCAAACATGGAAAAAACTCATGCTATCTTCAGAAAACACCACTCTGCTTCATCTTTACGTCAGTTTAATGTGACCACTGGAGCATAAACACCAAAATGTCACAGCTCCAACATCTGAAAAAGGTCAGAGAGTCTGTGAGAGAAGCGTTCAGTTTCAGCCCAAATATTTAAGGAAGCGGGTCGGTTCTGATCGGAGGGTTTCTGACTCCTAGAGATTTGTTTATCAGGAACCACAGATCAACTGGAGTCAACAGGAGTGTAAAGATCCTGCAGCTCCTCCTAGTGGACACAAAGTTAGGTACAGAACAAGCTGCCATTTAAAACTACACTGCAAAAAATACATAATCTTACTATTGTTATCTAGTTTCTATGCAAATATCCAAGTGCACTTTAAAAAAGACAAAACTAACTTACAAGTAAGTTCTCAACAAGATATAGGAGCTTGTTTTAAGTCAGTTTGATATGTGGAAAATATCTTATAAGTACAATAATCTGCCAGTGGAACTAATTCTTTTTCACCAATATTAAGGAATTATTGATTTAAAAAAAAACTTCCATGTTAATTTTGAACCAATAACATTACAATTAAACTAAATAGTTTTTGAAATTTTAATAAAAGAAAGGAAAGAATTCAGAATTTTGCGTGAAAAGTTTAGAGTTTTAGCTCGTTAACATGTGCCATCCTGTTTTTAGAGGGACCGATAATTGGTTAATTGATTTAGGGTTTTTAGGGTTTTCCCATCTGATAGTCCAATAGACTCGTTTCGACTGAGAACAAAAATTGCAACATTTGTTATGTTTTCAGTTGGTGTGGTTCCCTTTCACACGGCATTGTCAAACAAACCAAACTGTTTCCTCCTCGCCTGTGGTGGCGCTGCAACAAGAACCACAGAAGGAAACGACACAAAAACCTCTGAAAAATACCTGAGTGCATCTTCCTACGTCACAAATGTAATCAAAAACGGAGTAGCATCATATTTTATCGGTTGTTTCTCTTTTGTCTTTAGCAAAAGACCACAAGCCATTTCTCATGTTAGCGTTAGGCTAGCATGCTTGTTTTGGTTAAATTTACCCAGACTGCCCTGCACTGTAGTTGACTTCCTGCTTTTGGAGTGGTCTCTGGTGTTCACATATACATTTGAACCAAACCAGAGTTCACTTCAACTGAACTAAGACCAAGATTTGAAGTTGGACCAGAATTTGCTTTTTTGGTCCAAATCAGAGTTTGTTTACACATTCACACTTTCCCAAACAAACTGGAGTTGGATTGAAGAAGGAAGTGTAATGGATGCCACTAGTTTATATTATAAACTAGCATAATTAATGCCTGACTGAGCTAGGAAGACGCAGAATGGACGACTGATGCCTTGATACTGTGATAAGTGAGCATCAGAGGAAAAAAGACGAGCCAACCTAGCACCTCCTGACCTTCTAGGAATGTTTCTACGGAGGGAAATCAACGAAGGAAAGTCCTCCTCTCCAGTGGATTTGGCTGCTGCATATGCTGTGATGGATTACACTGATCCAACTTAATGCCCACAGCGGTGCAATCATTCATAACTACAGGAGTTGCTGAGGGCTGAGGATGCTCCCTGGACCATCTGCCATGGATGGGAGGATTAACTTCGAGGAAGATGGCGTTGAGGTGGGGGTGGAGCTGCATAAAGACCTGCTGAAACCTCACAGGTTACATCAATACAGGGCCCTTCCTGTTACCAGCATCTTGGAATTTGTTTGTATTTTGCTTCAAATTTGTGATAGAGACAAACTAGATAATGATTCTGAAGAAAAGGGAAAAAGTTAAAATGTTTTACACATACAAATCTTAAAGGTGTGGTGTGCATTTGCATTCAGCCATCTTGTGCAATGAAACCAAAATTTCCCTTTCTTCTTCCCTAAACCGCACAAACTGAGTGAGGTTGGAAAAAAGGAGTCACCAATATTCAACTTGTGCAGCAAATTGTGATTTGGGTTCATGTTTGTACTTTGACTAGGACCTTTTCTCAAATCAGCCAAAATTGTAAAATCAAAAGGACTTGATCGCCAACAAAATGTTCATTTACCTACTCATCACTAAACTAAGTATTCAACACTATAATTAAACAAATAACATAGTTGGGAGTTGTTAAGTCACATTCCATGGGAACTGCGCCATTACCTAGCAACCCTAGGTGAGTCCAGCCTGTTACCTAGCAACCCAAGCGGAGCTCCAGCATGTTTGGTGAGATGTACAATGGCTGCTGGAAAAGACAAGTGTTTTATTGTTGACTTACCATTCAGAAACCACTTTCTGCATTCTGGTTGATTGTGCAGGGGGCTCCACTTCTGCTTTTCAAAATGTCTCAAACAGCTCATTCTGGAAGGAACTCAAAATAGGCCGAAATGAGCAGACTAAAATGATCTAAGAATGATTTTGTGTAAATAAAATGTAATGAACATGTTTTGTATAACCCTAAGTGAAACCTGAAATGGAAACTAAATCCTTGCGTTCCTCCGTGTTTCTTGTCTCCGCAGAGAGTCGAAGTCCTGCCCTCCAACCGTCAGGGGAGTCGATCGGACCGCAGGAACAGAACCATCTGCTGCACTTCCAGTCAGCATCAACATTCCTGTTCTTGGAACTCTGTGCCTTCAACCAAAACTCATCCTGTGTTTTTGGGTTTTTACTCTTCCCTTGGAGCAGCTTTCGGATTATTTTATTTTTCTTCCTGACGGATGAAGGAGGGCCTGGGAATCAAGCTGCTATCTGTCTGTGGAAACGAAGAAAAAAAACCAATCAAACACATCCAGGATTTTCATCTTTGGATCGTTTTAATGTGTTTCTTTTTTCTACAAATCGTGTCAGTGATTTACTTCCTATTGAAGGAAATCCCTCGCTGTGCAATATAAGTCCATATTTCTGTGAAGTTGTCATGTGGATGTAGAATCTGGACAAACATTTTGGTTTATTTTTGTAATAATGTTTTTCTGATTTCTATTTTTCTAAAACAATGAGAGACAGATGAAGGGAAAAAAATAAGAACATTTTGAAGGAGAACGGATGCTTGTTGTTTTTCCTCTGATATTCCCCCTTCCAAAGCCATCAGAGACGATGCATTCAGGGTCACACAGTCTGGGACGGACACATCAGCTCGTCTCAACTGGAGCTATTTTTTAGGTGATGTCTTCTGTAAGTTCAGGCGCCTAAATCTGAAGTGTTTAGTATTCTCTACCTTTGTGTGGCCTGTTCTTCTTGCTGTCCTTTTGTACCTACATATCAATCAGGAAATGGGAAGTCAGAAAAAGGAACGAGTTCGTTCTCCAGAAAAGATGGAAAACACTCTGAGTTCTCAAACAGAGTCCAAAGTAAATGACAAAAACCTTGAAGCTGAGTTTACACTGCATTTATTTTAATATTTCTTCTAGGTTTTTAACTAACTCACAAACTAACAAAACATATTTTAAAACACCCGTAGAAACCTCTGCCTCCACATGTTATCACTTTCCTGGATCTTCCATGTTGCTTTCATAAATCCTTAAAGTAATTTCCTGGAAGACGGTACTTTACAAAAACTTGAAGGTTACTTTCTTGAAACCCTAGACCTACATTTCAGTAATTAACATGTTACCTTCTGATTCTTTAATAACTTAAGTGTTTTTAAATTAAAAGATACTTTTCTTCTATTGTGCTTTCTAGTGACATTCAATTGCATTTCATCAAAAGCTACTATCCTAAAACTTGGGGGTTTCTGCCCTGAACTTGCAAGTTACTTTTCAGTAACATATCATTTTCATTAAGGTAATATGTAAGTTACAGGAAAATATCATGTAAGCAGCAGGTAAAAAAACAAATAAATAGCCTCATTAAGTATATTTTGAGTCACTGGAAAATGCCCTTAAAGTTCTAGAAAGTTAAGGGAACGTAACATGAAATCCTGGCTGTTCCCTTTAAGATACAGTGAAGTGATCAACATTCCCATGATAAATACCCTAAAAATCCCATTAAAGTAGCCTGAAAGTGTCAGGAAAGTAATAAGTAAATTCTTGAAATCTGTAGAAAGCACCATTTAAGATTCAAGGAAATGAGCAGTGGTGGGCATTTAGCTTATTTGAAATCGTTTAGCTTATTTAGTTTCCTCTAAATTCTAAACAGCTAATTTACTTGGTTGTTTTAGTGAACTTTCAGTTGAATAAACTGAATTGACATATATCTTGATGTTTTGGATATCGACTGTTAAGAATTCTTCAAGTAGTTTATATTCATACTTTTATTTTGAAGTGAGTGAAGACTGTTCCATTTCCTCTCCTCATGCTCTTCATCTGTGATGCGGTGCAGCAATTCAGGTTTATTCTGTACCCATAAACAGTTTAAAATCTATTGATGTCCTGCATGTTTTCTGACCGAAGTCCTGCCATCAAGTTAGCAATACTCAGCAACTATAAAATTTTAAACATGAGTGAAATATCTGTCCCAAAGAATCACTTCCAGAAGCGAAACCAAATAAGTAAGTGTGCAAAAACAAATGTGTCCCAACAGAGGGTGATATGATATGTTGTAACATGTTATGTCAACATATTAACATGGTTGAATTTAGCGCTAGCATTAGCTTCTGCTAAATACTATTGGTAGTGCTTCAACATTAGCAGAACTAATGTTTATGATTAGTGCTTTAGGTTTAGTGCCATATGTTTATATGAACAAAAGTTCTTGTACTGAAGTGTTTTTTATTATTATTTTCTGCTTCAATAGTTATGCTAGCAGTTTACATTTTGATCAGAAGCAGATTAACATGCAAAGACAGTGAAGGTGGGGCATGTAAAACATCTGTTTCTGCTCACAATGGAACAATACTCGAACTTTATTCAGATAATCTGTAACACGTCTTCCACAGAATGGAAAAAAGGTTAATATAATACAACATGACGGTGAAAATTAGGTTTAATTGGCAGCTAACATTATTTTAAAAATCCAAGCAATTGCCATTAAAAGGGCTCTGTTTGAGAATTTCCTCCTGTTCTGCTACTTGTCTTCTGTTTTCTGCACTTATAAACTGTGCTCCATGTCTCCTTGATGCTGCTATCCATGTCCTGTGTAGATCGATGTTCAGCCTAAGTCCTGGCACAACATCCTCTGTTAGCGCTCCTTCTACGTTTTTACTGGATCCATTGATTTGATTTTGAAATCAAATCAATTGATCCATGGTAATTCTGGTTCAGTTTGTGCCTCCGGTGAAGCAAATTCAGAGATGTATATTTATTTTTTGTGTAGTATTTTCGGTTTACAAGCAAAGATATCCCTTTGGCACCAAGTGTACATGGGCATTAAAATGTACAGTAATTTAGAAAACTGCTGTAGGACCTTAAGAATTATATGGATTATAAGCATGAACCTCCATAAACTCAGGGGCCAATGTAATATTATTCTCAGTCAGGGCATAAGTTAGAAAGCCTGGTCCTCTAAAAGCTTGATCCTTTGTAGTCTCAGTCCTTCGTCATGTGGATATATACATGAGCTGTGTGTATATTTCACATAGAACATATTCAATCTATCACCACCTAAATCTGACTGTGACTGAAGTATGAGGTGCTCCACCAAACCGGTTCTTTCTTAGCACCAGTGGTTTTTGAGTTCCCACCTTGTCTGTCACTGCGGCATTGATTTAATACCAGCATTCTAAGACCGTTCACAAACAGAACACAAAACAGTGGCAATCAAAGTGATGAAAACTCATGGACTGTTTCTCAATAATAATGAGGTATCTGGTGTTAAAAAACACAGTTAACTGAGTCACAATTCAGGAACTTCATCCTCCAAAAGACTGACCCTTCAAAGGAATTGCCATCGAAAAGATGGCTCCTTTCAAAGATTAGTCCTCTCAACAAACAGGTCTATTTAGTGACAGGTTCTCCGCATCCAGGGTTTTAAGTGCAAGGTTTGGCAAAGGAACCTAGGCTTTCAAAGGTCAAAGCCCAGAAAAAGATGTTACATTTTAAAGATAATTTCTCCATAAGCCTGGCCCTCTAAAGGTTGGATCCCCCAAAGGGCCAGTCCATTGCCACATGGCTTTATCTTTGAGCTGTATTGCCTTGACATAGAGAACATAAGTTACTATATATCACTGCCTAAATCCTGCTGAGACCTGTGTATTTTAGGAAACTGGGGGGTTTCTACAAACTGCTACAACTGCTTTCCATTTCCACCAACTGTGGCTCTGATTTTATAACTCCATTATATAGACCATTAATAAACAGTGTAAGTCACAGTGATGGAAACTTAACAGGATGCTTCTCAAAACCAAAGATATTGGCTTTGATGTTGAGACGTAATGATGACCTGGACCTGATTTCAAGAGGTTAATTCTCAAAATGACAAATTCTTCAAAGGTCTTGCCCAAAAGATGGTGCCTGCAAAAGCTGAGCCCTCCTAAAGACAAGTCCATCAAACATTATGCCAAGCAAATAGCAGGCTATCCAGTTCCACAGTACTATGAAGAACATGTCCCCTGAAGACAGACACTCAAGAAGATAGGTTTTTTGAAAGTTGATTCCTTGAACGGTTCAGTTCAGGTCTTTAACCTTCAAAGGACTTGCTCCTCAAAAGATGATTCCAGATCCTCTGAAAAAGGAATCTTTTAAAGACCCGATCCTTCAGATGTCAGATCTTCCAACAGATGGGTTCCCAACCCAAAGATATTTCCAAAAACTTGGAGGTCTTCTGAAGGATGGGTCTTTCTTTTTTAAGATGTCCATTCTTTGGCACTTCAGGGATACCATATAGAGAAGATAGATGTCAATGTGCCAGGGAAAATTTGCTCTACACATAAAATATCCTAAGAAGGCATTTTAATTGCATGACTAACTTTAAGAAAATCCAGACTGCATCAAGCATCAAGGAGGGCCACCAATCACATCGATGTGATAGTAGCCTGTGTAATCTAGTAATATGGCTGTCAACCATCTGGATTATATTTGTGTCTGTCGGTGTATGTGTGTGGGTGGGTGAAATAACACAACACAAATATCTCACATCTCAACACAAATAATTTGTGTTGAGATGGTGTGCCATCTGAACTCAGAAGGATCAGGCCAGGAAGGGCACATTACTGTCCCCCCTGGTGAGCTAGCCCCTAATAGGTCAGGAGGGAGGGATGTCCACCAATGTCCTGAGTGGGCCCTGTGGACCATGGCTGGCCTATCACATTCTCTGGAGCCATAGCCCCCCCCAGCAGGAGCCCACCACTATGGGTGTGACCCACACAAGCAAGCCCTCCCAGCCTCAATGGTGCTGTCAGAGATCTCAGGCCACCCTACATCCCCACCCAACACCAAATCAGCATGGGCCTGTCACATGGGCAGGTGCAGAAAAGGATGTCTAAGGTGAAATAAAATTGGGGTTGTGGCTGAGGTGTGTGAGACTCCACTACTTGCTGACTTCAGAGTCACCCCAATCGCAAAGCCCTAAGTGTCTGTAGTGTACTAAAATTGAGTTGCAGGATGGGGTCAAACATTGCAGAGAGGGAAGCACTCTACCAATGCTTGCAAGACCCATTGTCCCACAAAGATTCTTCTGAAGTGTGGTATTGAGAGAAGGTGCTGGTACGAGTCCCATTGGGAGATGGGTCCTTCAAAAGACATATCCTCCTACTGACACCCCCTCCATGAAATGAGTTATTAGAAGGACAAAAAGTCATAACCCTGTCCTGTGAGTAACTGATCCAACAAACATTAAGCTCTGTGAGGGGTGGTGTCTCTGAAGACCTCCAAGAGCCAATAGCCAGTTGTAAGTGAAACTGGTGATCGGCTTTTGGTGCAAAAACTCCTCACTGGGCTATGCTTTTATTTCATTGTTGATCATTTGATCCCTGGCTCTGCAGCACATGCAGCAGTTTCATAAAATCCAAAGTCTGAAGATAAAGCCTTGATGTTTACATGTAGATGTCTTGTGTTGTATCACATTTAGACACAAAATTAAAACTTTCCGACAAAAACTTTTTAGTTTGGGTGATGTCCATCAACAGCTGTTGGAGAAATCTGCTTCACTGCACACATTTTTCTGTCATCATACTAAAATAAACCTTAAGAAGCACAAACAGCAGAATCAATGAACTTGGCTGCTTCAAAAGATATATTTTCAAAGTTTCTAGACTCATCTGCTCAGTGTACATTTCCTTCTGCATGAATTTATGTGGATCCGTCCTCAACGTTCAGGTCCATCTGAAGACATTGTGTTCGGCCTTCAGCCGGTTTTCATCCTCCTTGTGGAGTCGGCAAACTGCAGATCTTCAGGTACCTTCACTGACAACATCCCTCCTGAAAACAAAGCTGCCAAACTTCTCTGAAGAAGCCAAACGTCTCTGTGTGTATCAGTGGTTTTACGTGTTTCACATCATCCTGTTAATGTTTCATCTCGTTTTTAACTGCTACAATCCTGTTTGTTACGCTGTTGGTCATATATGCAGAAGAGTTATCAAATAAACTGAAATAAACTCTTAAGACTCGCTGAGAAAGAGTGAGCTTCTTTATTCCGCCACCAGATGGCGCCAAAGATCACCTTTATTTAAAATCAGGCTCCAGAAGAAAATGTTTTAGAAGTGATTTAACTCAGCATCTGTCGGCAAAGAGAATCTTGTTGTGCTATTTGTGTCAGACTCATTCAATTAAGCAAATATATTTTTGTCTTTGAATAACTGATTAAACCCCCAAGTGACACATGTTTGTGTTTTTCTGTAATGGGTTTGTTGATTTGGTTTAGCTATAATACATCTCATGAAGCTGGTAAATAAATATAA
>CAEFZX010013134.1:0-47485 GCA_903066825.1 Alfaro cultratus | reverse complement strand
TAACTTACTTGGAGATTTTAAGGCAATCGGTTTCCTAACTTTTTTTAAGTAATGTGAACTTATTACTTTTTACAGTGTATCAGCCATAAACAGTATTAATGGTTTTAGGAATCGATTTACAGTTTATGTTAGGAGTTTACAAACGCTGATTATTAGCACCTGCATTAATTTTGAACTTCTAACGACTCATTTAGGTTGCTCTATTTCGGGGTGTAATGAAAATGTGATGTTTTTTGGCAGAACTGGTAGAGTTTATTTAAACTTGCTTGTTTCTTGGCACAATCTCAACTTTTAAGCATAGTCCACAGATTTTCAATAGGGTTGAGGTCGTGACAGTCCAGAAATCTTAATGCTAGCCTGCCCACTCCACAACCAGTTTTGATTTGTGCTTATGATTTTCATTTCCATTGACTGAGAGGGTTTCAACCACAGGGTTGGCCCTGCTCTTAAATTAAAACTTTAAACATGATGGCAACATGCAGCTGCCCACATTGTCTTCTTCACAAAACTTTTTAAGGTTAATTTTGTATTATTATTATTATTTTTTATTGAACTGTTTGGCCACAGTAGCAAGATGCATAACTGGAGGAGTCAAGGTGAAACTTTAGGACCAACTAACACACTTGGTGGAGTATGAGTAGCATTATGCTTAGGGTCTGTTTTGCCTTGATGGTTGATACTTGAATAAAATTGGTTGTTGTTGAATTGAACTGAACTGTAAATGAAGCAGGCTAATATTTAAGTATGTTGCGTTTTCCACATAAAAGGAACATAAAACCATGTAAAGAAAGGAAACAGATGGTAAGACACTGAATGCTCATGCAAGAGTTTAATAAGTTCAGAGATTAGTTTATGTTTGTGTTTAACTAGACAATTTATAATGTTAAAAAGCTTTTTTTTTGTCTGGCATTGGAATGAATCTGGATATCATCTAGCTTTATTGTGTGGACCAATAAAGCTACAATAAATGTTCGTGTGAAACCTGACAGAGTTTGAACTCATTCCAAAAGATTAAACATAGCAAAAAAGTACACACTTTTTGTTTATTTACATTTGGTAATTTGTTTTCATGAATTTTGTTTTGTTTGATTTTAATTATCGGTTGAGTTTGTCAGCTGTAAATAATGTATCACTTTAGAAATGTTTTAGAGATGTACCACCATATAATATATTTGGGAGATGGTTTGGAATCATACCTGTCTACCA
Organism: Alfaro cultratus; assembly: GCA_903066825.1. Lineage (NCBI taxonomy): Eukaryota > Metazoa > Chordata > Actinopteri > Cyprinodontiformes > Poeciliidae > Alfaro > Alfaro cultratus. The sequence continues at coordinate 46,279 of CAEFZX010013134.1, read as the reverse complement.
ACCTTTTTTTTCTACCTAGCAATAGATATATATTCATAAAGGTAACAGACATTAAAATGGACTCTGAAGCTTGGATAGATGAGTTTAAATAAATATATTTAATTTCTAAACTGATTTCACAATGTAATGCTTGTTTCAAAAAGTTTGTGTGATATTTCTGGTGTTTTATCCATCACCTGTAGTTTCTGACCACATCCATTTTAGACTCAACACTCTTTTCTGATTGAGCACATCCATCAACACTAACTCCTTGTGGGGATCTCCAATAAACTTGTGCCTTTGCTCGGCTGAGTTAGTTTTTCTGAGCCTTTTCCTTTTATTTTTGTTGTCCATTTTTAGATGTTCTGAGTTTTTTTTCCGTAATGCTCCATGAAGCTCCATATTTGTTCAGCTCTGTTGCTTGTCCCTTTTTGTATTTCGCAGAGGTTAAACAACAGAAGCACACCATGTTTCTTTTTATTTTTGTTCAGAGAGTAAAAGCATAGCTTCAGCTATTCCTTAGAGGAAAGAGGATCTTTTTTAGAGTATCAAAGAAACAGATTGTTTCCACTCTACAAACTGTAACATGTTCGGATGGAGCTGAAATCGGAAGATGCTTCATCTGGCTCCGGATGGAGGGAAGCTGCCCTGACTCAAGAGTTTATGTTTCACAGACGTTCTCCAGGAAATCCCTTTGACTGTTCTTTGGACTCAGTAGGAGGCCTAATCAGTGTAGGGCCACATGGGTTCTTCTGATTCATGGCATCCTTCCTGCTTTCCTTACTCACCCTCTTTGGTCTAGCTTTCTGTATCCCTATCTCCGTCTTACTGTCTCTCCTGGTGTGTTTTGCTCTTTGATCTTTAAAGATCCTTGAGAATGAGGAGCCAGCAACAACAGCAGGCTGGGATTCTCTGTGGGCCCGTTTGGATCCTAGCCCATCATGCCCTTTTCTATCTGATGGACAGCTCCAGGCATGGCTGTGCCTCTACATCCCAGCTACATCAGGCGTTCATCAAAATAAACCACCTCACTGTCAGAGAACTGGAACAGAGGCTAACGTTGACCTTGCTTTTAGCAACAGGGATAAACAATAAAATGCAATCCTTTTCTTGCTTTTATCAATCATTTACAGTAATGTCTAAAGTTTTTTTTACTGCTCAAGCAAGGCTGCTAAGCTGAGGTTTGCAGTTTTGACACGTTTTGCAGAAAACATGCTCTTAATAGACACATTTGTCCATGTACAATTTGTATTTTTAGCTCTTCGACTGCATATGTTAGACATCTTTAAAACTCAGAGATGAGGGACATGGGTATTTGGCAGACTCTCATGTCTGTGTGTGCTCAGACATGGGCATACACAGTGGGCTGAGTGGGCTGTTATATTCTCCCCTTCTACAAACACTTTTTTTTTTTAATCTGAAAGCAATAGGGATTTGTAACATAAGAATCCACTAGCAGATCTGTTAAGAATCTGAGCCAAATGCCTTCTCTTTGGAAATCAAATATGCTTTACTTTTTAACTGATATATGTTAAAAGAAAATACCAACATTCTTGAATTATTAATATTGTTTTCCTCGAGCATATATGGGTCCATCTGCAGTCCTGCAAAACCACTTTTATACTCATTTTCAAGGGTATATATATCTTACTTTGTAACATAACTCCTGCATAGGTGACACTGACCTTTTGGATAGTATATTTGTCTTTCAGTATCAAAGGTTATCCCCCTGTAAGTTCATAGGTTTTCCTTATCAAAGCCTCCCATTCAGTCAGCTTGTAGGATCCTGGTCCAGAAGGATTCAGAGAAGCTGGAAGTCCTTGAGCCCTTTGTTCATGTGAAGTCCATGTCCTCTTTAAGATGTTTACACATCAAAAAAAATAATTTGAATTTGAAAAAATAAAGCCGACAAGGACGTAATGATCCATCCCACAGGCTCCAGAAATCAGGACTGAGTAAGTTCTTAAAAACCCTTTTTAGCCCAGGAAAGGTTGAAACAAGGAGGCTCTCACTGGGCTTCTCTTCTGAAGCTCTTGTTAGAAAATTCAACCTGTGTTGTTTCCAATTATCTTTTCTTTTAAAAGTCACACATAGGACGGGCGTGACTCAATCTACTTTGTACTTTTGCTCTGTTGTGCTTTAGGCACCTGAATGCCACAAAGCAGCTTAAGCTTCTTTGCAGCACCTTCTCTCTCCCTCTCAAATTCTGTCCAAATAGAATAAAATGAGATGGGGTTTTTTTGCTCTGCTCTCTGCTTTGTTTATGTTTTGTATTTATGCATAATTCTGCCTTCCACAACAGATCTGCGCAACTTATTTGAAAACTATCTCTATCAGGCAAAGTTGATGGAGTCACTGCAGGGGAAGTGCTTGTGAGCAATATTCAGAAGTAACTTTGTCATACTTCACTACAGAATAAGGATTCTGTTGCTTTGAAAAATATCTGAGAGAAAAATAACATTACAAGGATGACAGAAAACTTACGAATGATGTGAACGAGTTTTTAATTAAACAAAGTACACAGATAGGATTTTTACTTTCAACATTTCCAGTGCTGTATTTTCAGATACCCAGCTTGTTTAATCCCTTGTATGTCAGAGCTTGTAAAGCACTGAACCTGAAACGTATTGGAATGAATGTACGTTACAGATAGCTAAAATGTCTACCACAGCACTCTGACTCTCTCACACTTAGCAGAGGTTGTTAGTACTTTCTTCAAATAGTGACAAAAGTCTGAGTTTTTCTCTTTTATCTGTTAAGTATTTGGCTTGTTTTTTTTTTTTAATTATTATGTTTTGTTGATCAGAACTGTTGGAGCTTCATGTAGCTATGTCATAGTTTGAGGTTAGCATTTGCAGTCCAGGTTCAACTTAAAACATTGATGTGTTGAGTATTACCAGAGTCTTTAATAACCTGTCCTGTTCTCCTCCACTCCCTTTTTCCCCACTCCGATAGCCTGTCCTTTAGCAGAACCTTGAAGCACCATTGAAATTCTGCACTGCCTTTTGAAATCTCTGTTGATGAGGCAACATGGACCCTCAGTGGCTTTGCTGTTCTCCCACTGCAGGGTATTTTTCAAAGTCATGTTTATATACTATAAGTAGAAAGGAGTAAATGTGCTTTGATGGTATCTAACAATGAAAATGCTTAGAAATCTCCCCTTGACCTGAAGCATGAATGCTTGTTTCCCTTATGCACTTTCTCAATAGGGCACGCTCTCAGCTATGCAGCTGTGTGCATTTCATGCATTAACTCTTAGGTTGTGCTATTTGTTGGCAATGATGTGTGATGCACAGTAAGATAGCATACAAATTATTTTTTATTAGTAATGTGGAAAAGTCAGCTATGCCTTCTAAAACACTTGTGACAAGAAAAATCACATTTTGTTTCTTTAGAGCCTCAGACTTCAAAGTATTTTACTGGGATTTAATGTGATGAGCCATAGCAAATTAATGCATAATTAAGATTCTTGTTAAGCATTTGTATTCAGCTACCTTTACTCTGCTACCCCTAAAAAAATCAATTGAGAATCTGTGCCAGAATGTAAGAATGGCTGTTCAGAGAAACTCTCTCTCAGGTCTGGCTAAAGTTGGGCTGCAAATAATAGAAAAGAAGAAGTCTAAAAAGTATCAACTTGGAAAAGCTAAATACAGGTACACTCCAAATTTGTACTCATAAATACAATATAAAATACTTTTTTGTTGTAGATAGAGAGGAGAGAGAAAATGCAGCAAATGGCCATAGACTGGGAAAGGAACCCAGGACAGCAGCATCAAGGAATATAGCCTCTGCACATGGTGCGCGAGTTCTACGCTCTGAGCCACCTAGTGCCCCATAAAATACTTTTTAAAATAAAGATTTACCCTTAAGATAAGTTTCCTGTCTATTGACTTTCCAGTTATCATCCATATTTTGAGAATTGATTATAACTGGAAGAGAGATGTTCCAGTAAGACTTTCTGCAGATGTGCGTGTGTGTGTTTTAAGGCGAGCCTCTATTGCCATTCATGTAGTGTTGGGGTTAGGTCAATATTATATTAGCACTGCCATCGCATTTTCCACAGCTCTATGAATAATGTAAAAGTGAGATATCCCTTCATACAAATACAGCCCATTATCGCTCTGAATGCCTGGTAGACGTGAGATAGTTTATAGTTTCTTCCCACAAATTTGCTTAAACTTATTTCACAGAATCACCAAATGAGTCTAACGTTGTTTTTTTTTGTTGTTTTGTTTTGTTTTGTTTTTTGCAACAGGAGATAGACCTTTCCATTTGGAAAACAGACCTTATTGTGACCTTGTTGGAGACAATCAATGGCCTTTATCTCTACCGATGCATAATAAATCCTACGGAAGGGCTGGTCCACACATGCCTGTAATGTATTGAGCTACAGCACAACATTTATCAACTGGACTTGGTGGCTTAATAATTTAGCTTTTAATCTGCGATGGTACTCAGTCAGTGGCATCCAAACAAGTTCGGTCCACCAAGTTAGATTGATGTGTTCCACACAGAGTAAAGAAAATGCAGGAATAGACCTTTACTCACTGTATTAAACCGAGAAAGTGGAGTGGAACTTTTCATTTCTCCTTGCTACACTACAAAATACTGAAAAGGTCAAACTGGGAGGTCAGGAACAGCGTTTCTTTGTGGTTTGACTCTGTCTCACAGAGTGTACAGCTAATAAAACACCTGCACATTTGTAGGTTGGAAAACAGAATCAATCTTCCAGCTTTCAGAAAACACACAAAAACAACTTTGCTTGAAGGCAAGGACACAATCATATTTAGTGGAATGTCTTATACTTCACTGATTTTCTAAACTGTACAATAATTTATGTCATGCACAGTTGTTAACTGTTCTATCAGTGCCTCAGGACACAGCTTTCTGAACCGACACAACAGCACAAACTACTATTATTGGCAGAAGAAAACTGCTGTAATTTACAAGAGCAGACTATAGATTTTCACCCAGATCAAGGCAGGAAGAGGATGTTAGATTATTAGTTCTGAAATAATTTGAATAACATAAAAGCAACTTTATTTTCTCTTCTTGTGTCTCTCAGTTTTCAGGAGTCTTGAACTTGTTTTGATGATATGAGTAATAGTGAAAGCTAGACTTGCTGTCATTCATTTGATAGACCTAAGACAAACTGCTGAAATAGCAGTAGACATGCCTTTCTGTAAGACAAAAAGAACTTCAATTTCTCAAACAACCCCACATCAAAACTCTGAAGGCTTTTAAATTAAATGGAAATGGCCAGTTTAATCTGTTATTTTTTTCAGCTACCTTTACTGTGCTTTTTGTTTTTCTAACTTCTCATATTGCTGTTTTTTTTCTTCCTATTTCTTTCCTCTCCTGTTGGCTATTCATACTCTGTATTAATGAGAATTTTATGTTTCTGATAGCTTTCATTAAAGCAACACTAGATTACCATACTCATCATGAACACTAAACAAAAGAACGGGGCGTGCTGAACCTTGATCCTAAATCTCCCTTTAACCAAATTACATTCTCCAAGATGAAAGAGCGAATTGTTGTGATAGGCTGATCAAAGCTCCTCTACGGAGGAACACCTGGAAAGCCAATGGATAAAACTGTTGGAGCAGTGAGGGCAGTTAGTGATATATAATTTATTTGTACATGATTATGTAAACTTTTCCTGGTCTTTGACTTATTTATTTAATTTACATCACTCTTTACACCTGTTTGGCACATCTGTTTTTTTTTTAGCACATCTATGCATGCAAAAGCTGTTTGTCCTTTTTCAACTGTTACTCGTTAGAGAAATAGCCTGCAAATTTGTCCAAATTATACACGTCCTTTAAAAAAAACAAAAAAATATGTAAATCGGTTTGTCCTGAATTTATTCATCTGTTTATTTGTTTCTCTCACGTCATCTTAGCCTTTAGTTAGTTTATTGTAACAGTATAAATGTGATATAAATTGCAAGTGAGATTTGAGCATTTTTAGAAGCATTTTTTAATGACCATTCAAACTAAACTGAAATGCTACAGCTCAGGTACATACTTAGGGAGTGATGAAATAGCAATGGGCGTACGAACCTACAAGAGGGTAAACTGAAGCCCCACCTGCATGGTCAGGAGATGCAGGCTGGGATTTAAAGCCAGAATGTTCTTGCTACCAGGACAACATTACAAATCTAACATGAATGCTGTCATACAGATGAATCATGCTCTACATGTAGAGGTCATCGATCTCCCACTTGATAACTAGTTGATGAGCACAAGCCTCTTATTTATTAACACCCTCACAGACACATTTGAAATTGTTTTGATTTAATGTTAACTGAGAGAGAGGCCCATTGCACAGGCTCAGAAGTGTTTTTCAAGATTGCATCATTTTGTGCGAGCCAATAGCTGCGTCTGTATACTGATGGAAGCAAAGGGTTTGTTTTTATCTGGTGTGAAAAATAACATAAAATATAATGACATTTTCAGACACCGTCTTGCTGATGTGCAATAACACATTAAAGAAAAAAACAAGAGTGTATTGTCACTGATATAATGAAGTGCACTTGCTTCCTTGATGCAGCCCCCAAACCTGTTAGCACAACATGCTATCCTCTGCTAGTTTGCTGACATGATGGCTTTTCCAGTGAGTGAGCAGGTCTGCCAATAGTGTCTGGGCCGAGCTCAGGGTGGTGAAAGGATGTGGGAACGAAGCTTGGTGCTACTCTATAAATACTCCTTTCACACTAATATCAAATCAACCTTTGAACACTAAAGAGTAGGCGTAGGTGTTCGGGGTGTTTTTCACACACGTCTCTGGAGGTCCGAGGGGGACCCGAAAGGTCACGGCTACGCTCAATACCGCATCCGCATGAGTGGGTTTGTGCATTGATGTTTATCGTAATGGCTGTCACAGATAAAAAGTATCATTAGAATTAATTATCCATGGGTGGATCGGATAAGGCAATGAAACTGCTGCATTAAGCTGCAGATGCATTTATGCCACTCCAGATAAGTGAATGGGAGTTAGGTGAATGAGTAATTTATACATTAACAAAATATAATTACCTTAATTTTGTTGCCATATACTCCCACTGATGTCTCAGCTCATTTTTTTCTGAAGACATTTAAAAGTTAGAGCCTACATAGAAGGTTTATGTCTTTTATTATTTTTGGATAATTGCTGAAGTCATGTTGTTTTATATTTACAGCATGTGCTGCTACCTCTTTTATTTAGGCTTTTATGTGAGATTACAAATTCCAAATGCAGATGTACTGTTTTTATTAGCTCTGACCAAATTCTTCTAAATGTCTGCTGGATATAAAATAAAATCAGCTTTGTTTGCTTCAGAAATCAAAAGAAATCAGGCAGAGTTTTGTTCACAGTTGGATATCCATGACCTCTTTGATAAGGGAACATAAAATGAAAACAGACTGGTGTTGATGATTTTTTGCCCCATATCCAGGCTGAGGTCAGTTTGCCCCCTTGTCAATTTGTTCCCGCCGTCTATACTGACACGTTGGTATGGTATTCTTAGATATTTTCTTGCCATTCCTGAAAACAAACCATTTTGTACCCAGGTCCTGAAATCTATACATCAGTTTATCTTTTTATGTAGTCAAGTATTTCAATGTATTATGCAGATAAATGGTGATAAAATGCTATTTTCTCCCTGTGTTTTATCTCATTTGTTTTATACTTATTTCAAATTTGTCTTTATACACTATTTCAAATTATTTTGGTTTCCATCCTCATTTGGGCCAGTTGACACTTTAGGGTTATGACCTCTGAGCAAACCAGAATAACTTGAAGCAACTTCCTTCTGAGAAACATAATTTATTTGAATCATTAAACCACATCTCTTAACACTTAACTCTGAAAAGTATATAGAAAATTACTTTCAGTCGGTTGTCAAAGTAGGTACAAAACGTTCCCCAGGAGGCTATGAATTGCCCAGTAATCGGTGTGAAATATCCTCTGGTAGACAGGTATAAAATGGCCAAAACTAAAGGTAGCAAATAATGACGGAGCAAAAAGACAAGCATCCTCATCATCATAGTCATATAGGGTTTAATTGGTGAAGGATTATTACTTTGTGTTCAGTTCAAGTCCCTCTTCCCTACAGCTGTCCCTTGAGCTGCCACATTTGGGGAACCCCTGATTTAAAAGGCAAACTCGCCAGCCTGATCCGCTGACAGGGCTTCTGGTGCCGATGATGATGAAGTTTCCAGGGAATGGATGATAATCCTGACATGACATCCTCCTGAGTCAGTGAGCCATGCAGTATAGATATGGATGTGTCACTGGCAGATTGGGAGGTAGATTTCCCATCTACACCTCCTGTGGTAGTTGGTGCCTCAGGGGAGCAGCTATGTAAATAATGAATGCTGCGGGTGTGAAACATGCACAGATAACCTTCAAGACAGCTGCGGATCAGTGCCTTCACATTAGCTGATAGGATTAAGGTTAAAATCTACAGAAACCTCTCCATAAGAAAACAAATCTTGCCCTAGCGAAGGTGCGGGTTACATCGGTACATTGTGTTCCATGATAAGGACAGGTAGAGGAAATCATGGGGGACTAGTAATGGTTCAGCAATCTGGTGATGGAAATGATAGAGTTACACATTTCTGCTTTTGCAGGTAGATTTAAATGATCTCAAAAGTCGGAATTAAATTTGGCGAAATGTTAAAGTCACAAGATGATGACTGATAATTTAAAAAATATAATTCACTGCTAGAGATCTTTTAAGAGGTGATAATATGTATTTTTCAGGCACATAATGTCATTTTATAACACAATCAAGTAACTGTTATATCAAGCATAATTTAAAAGGAACATGATGCCGTCTTTAAGAAGTTCCTACTCTTTCTGACATTCCACCTTCATCGCAACAATGTTTCTCCTTTGGGGTGTGTATAACCGTTCATTACAACATTGCAACGTTATAAAAAGCTCAAAAAAGTTTCTATCACATAATAACCCCTTTCATATTCTTCCACATTAAATGTTAATCTAACTAAAATACAGCACAATCAATTCAAAGTCACCCATTAGTAAAGAGTCAATCTGTGTAGTTTAATTTTAGTATAAAAACACATTTTCTGTGATGGCTTCAGAGACACTAAACATTATCTGAAAACTTGAAAAATTATATTTTAGTTATGTGCTTCTTTTACTGGGCCACCATAAAAAAAAACAAGAAACTATATATGTTTTGGTTGTGATGTAACAAAGTTAAACATGTTTAATGCTTATAAACACCTTTGTAAGGCACTGTTCCAGTCTACAGGGTTTTAAAAGGAAAGATAATACTTTCAGTATAACTCAATATGGTCAAGAAATTATTGGAGGGATAATTTAATGTTTACTTTCTGAGAGGCAACATATGTAAGCATCAAAAATAGAGGAAAATAGTAAAAGCAAAACTAGTTCCCTCTGTTATACCATCTGTCTGGAGAGGACTTTGTGAACACAATAGCCTCCTGTTTCTGCAGTTTCTCTTGCTCTCAAGTTAGGTCTCACTGTGCAGCCAAAGATATCCCACAATTATCTCATCTCCATCGTGATGGATGCTCTGCTTCACAATCGCTTCAGGTATAGTGACATCACGGAGTTAGAGGCTTGTGGGAAAGCTAATAGGAAACAAGATGAATGCACCAGAGAATAAAACCCACCACGAATGACCCTCCAATCATGCTCTGGTTTAGGTGTGATGAACACTTATAAGTTGCGAGCTGGAAATTATGGATCTGGAAATGAGTGTCCTTGCTTCTTATTATTTGTCTGCAAGGAAATTCTTCCTGGTGTAATAACTCATTAAAATTGAGTATTGAGTATGAACAGCTGTAACACAATGACCCCTATTCATCAAAGATATTGGCCCTTGCATGTTTTATAAGGTGTTTCTTTCCGCCTGTCTATACTGTCTGTCTCTGTTTCCCTGCTTCCACTATGGGAACAATGCATTTAAAAACGCAACATATTGCTTTGCATATTCAGCTCACATTGCCTGAAGGTCAGGGACTGATGATGCCCATCTGTCTTTGATTCTTTCTCCCTCCATTTCAGTGTTTACGGTCTGAGCTGGAACGGTGCAAATAGAGGGTGAGTGGAAGAGAGGCCGCTGAGGCAATGAAGGCTTCGGGTGTCTTTCTTAAGCTGAGCTCCAGGCTGGTCCTGAAGGACGACTAAACCCAAAGTCCAAGCTAAGCTTAGGGAGCCGGATGGAAGTTAATCCCTCATCCTCAGGCAGGTGTAGCACAAAGGCTAAACATATACATAGGAAGACCAACCAGGGAAGAGAGTTTGGATAATTGAAGTATGCTAAGAAATGAGCATTCGCGCCCTTAGGGTGACCAAGCTCTGCTTTGTGGTATTATTGCTTAATGTTATCAACGTATAAGAAATGGGGATTTTATTCCCAACCTTTTTAATATTGTTTATTGCTACCCAGTTTGGGAATTTAGGCGAGCACTGAGGTGGGAATACATGCAGCGATAGTGGATTTACCAAGTTTCCTCCATATCTACAGTTTTCCCCATAAATATTAAGTGTTGGGAGTGTAGTGGTACACACAAACAAACAAACAAAAAAAAAACGTTTTACATTCAAGACTCAATGAAGACAAAGGTGTATATTTTTTATGTTTTTACTATATGTTATAAATTATAAATTACTTAATCAGTGGTTTAATTTTCCATTAAAACATGAACAGTACTTTATCTGTTTTTGTATCACATTACCATGGTCATTATTGGTGATTGTAATAGTGAATGCATTGGATAAGTTGTAGAGACTATAAACTATAACTTGCAGTTGCTTGTTTTATGATGATCTAATTTACTGTCTAAAATGCTCATGACAGGGATCTTTGTAATGTGCCGCTTTTACTATAAGCATGTTTTTAAAACCTGTGACTTTTGTCAGTTTAGTATCATTGCAAACGGCAACACATGGGTACAAAATGTGGGTATGAATTGACAAAGAGGCAAATTAGTCCACAGACATTACAGTGCTGCTACAAAAAGACTCAAATGTGATGTGTTATGTGTTTGAATTGTTAGTAAGGAACTCTGTGCTACAGACAGCTGGGCTTGCAATTGTACTTTAGTTTCTTTTAATATTTACAAAAGATACAAAAAGGACAAAACTACAAAAGTACAAAATGGTGAAGGGGATGAAATGAACCAGCATGTACATAGAGCAAGCTTCTTACGGGATCCTTGTTGATCAGTGTCAACATAAAGCTTTCTTTTGATCCGTGTAGTTCACTGGGAAGCTTTGATGTTCCTAAAAACAGCTGACTTCAGTGATGGTGGGAGTCCTCAGGCTCTGGATTGTCTGCGATGATCACCATGTTGTTTTGTTATGGTGTCGCTTCATGTTCCACTGTTGCTGAACACAAAGTTTTCATGTTTAAGCTTTGGTTACCTGTACCAAACTAAAGGAGATGGCTTACGACTAGAATGTGGAACAATTTTCCTTTTACATAATTTTGACTTATTTGTAAAAGCAGTTGAGGACATTCTTAAAAGATAAGATTTATCATGTTATTTAAATTATCTGAATAAATTCTGAAACATGTATTTTGTCTTGTAATTGCACTTAAACCTTTATGCTATCTTTGTAAATCACTTAGATTATCTGTGAAATATGTTATTTAAATGTACTTGCATACATACACTTTATTTCCACAGGCAAAAATTCTGCATGTGTGCAAGTTTAAAGCCTCATTAAGTTTCTGCTTTTTAAAACTTGGACTTGCAAGATATCTATGATCTAAATAAAGATTTGCTACATTGATAAATTATGTGTGAAAAAAAAATTACAATTAACTTAAATTTCAAATTCTGATGAAAATAATCAGAAAATATCTTAGAAGGCGTTGTGGATTTTTAAGTTAAATTGGCCACCTGCAGTACTTAGATCCTCCACTAGAGGGAATGAGGAAAGTATAGGATGCTATAAAATAGATTAGTGAGGAAAGTATAAAGTTTCTGCATACAGGTCTAAGAAATAAGTGTATCTGAAGCAAAATAAGTCCATCAAATGTTTGTAGTAATGGGGTTAAAACAGCACTACATGCCGATCTGAAACGTCAATGCCAAACAGTTTGACGCATTTATCGCACATTTAGGTTGCAGATGTAGAGAAATAAGGCAAGAAAAAGGTTACCATACCAGCCCTCAATGACCTATAGGGAGAAAAAAGGTGGATGATCATTTTCTGTTCTACTAGCCTTAATCATTTATGGCACCGTTCGTTGTCTCTACAAGGTGTCTTTGTCTTTGACTGTCCTGATTCCCCTCAGTAGCAAAACAGCCAAAGTCAAATTGAATCCAGAAAGGAGGATTTTAAACGGAAAGATAAGGGGGCAGATATGCCTTAATCATCATTTGCTCTTGATTAGAAAATCAATGGCCTTTGATGCCAGAGTGCATGTCTGCCTTTGGAGTTAAGAGTGTGACAATGACAATGTGGACTGGAAAATTGGCCTTTTAAACAGCTGCTATCTCTTTGTTGTTTGGAGCCCCATTCTTTAATGCAGTGAAAAGTCTCCTCTATCACATAATGTCTGCCTGTCAAAGAAATTACTTTTTTTCCCCTCTCACTCCTGTGTGAAACTTTGTTAAAGAAATCCTTCGAAGCTTAGAAAGCACTGGGAATTTCTTAGTTTGAAGAGCTGACTTTCACAGTATTTTCCTTGATTTATGTAACAGATGAGAAATAAAGTTGTCACTCCATTCTCAGTGGCAGTTTTGGGGATATGACAAGGAGAGAAAATCTTTGATGCTTTTCCAGGTTTACCTGACAGAAAGGTTTAAAGGTACTGTGTCCCAAGTTATATTGCAGCTCGACTTTTGCAGTCAAAATAATTTTTGCACTTATGAACTGTTTTCACTCTGTGTGGATATAAAAGATTTACACAGTGCCTGAAGAGTTAATCTTCCATTGTTAGGTTTTTCAATGGGCCTTGTAATGCACATAGGGATTTTTCATATGCACGTATTGAAGTTTAGCCAACATGCTGTAAAATAAATATTAAATTATCTGAACCACCATAGCCTAAGGAGTGACATAGGAATATTTTATGTTGTCTTAACCTATTGCATAGAATGTATAGCCCTGTGTTTTCTCGTCTTAACATGCTGCAGCTGAAGTTTTTTAACACCTTCCCTTCTGCTCTGTCCTGTCATCGCTAGTCTTTTGCCTTTGTGCCATGCTGTTGTACTCGCTGTGTTTTTACTAGCTTTGCATATCGATCCTGCTTTATCACCAGCCGCTCCCCCTGCAATAAGCCAGCAGGAATATGGATGAGGTGTGGTTGGCAGGGGAATGCACTGCTGATTAATCTGCTTGGCGTGAGGATATGATGAAAATGCACATTTATATATATCTACACGAACACTGATCTCCGTGTGGAGATCATCCGTGGCGGTAAAAGACGGACGGTCTGTAATATGGTAATAAAAGGTGTGGGGGCTTAGGGGGCTGGGTTATCTGTGGATATCCAGAAATACTAGAGGCACTCACATTGCTTATGAACGTCTTGCGCACCGTGCACAAATGTACAGAATTTATTGATTGCTATTCAAATAGAGAAATTACAGCTTCTAATCAGAGGAAAGGTATTAGCTGTTGCTGTCTGTAAATGGAAATGTCAGCACAAAGCCAGTGATCCGTTTCTTTTTAGATTCTTCAAGTCATCTCACTGAAGATGTGTTGGTTGACTCTGCTATGGAAAAACAATGTGCTCCAGAGCAGAAAATGATCTTATATTTGTTTTTAGTTTGATTTGCTAGATAATGTAAGGGTGCGACTTGAAATTAATACTCAAGTTGAAATGAATATGAAAGAATATGTTTATATTACCTCAGACAAGGAACTCAAATTTGACTCAGAGCTCAGTCATACTTATAGTAAAAACCAAAATTATTGATTTCATATTTATCATGTTTTATTATGTTACCAATAATTTTGTATCTAATTGGAAAAGTCACAAGTCTCTCCCAAAATGTAATAAGACAAAGAATTATTCCCCTTTGGATAACATGAAAATGTTATTATCCAAATAACATGGAAATGCTATTTGGATAATAGTTTAAATTCATAATTTACAGCAATTCAGATTTTGAGGCAATCGCGCATACTTTATGTGGTAATGTTAATTTCTGGCATTAGAGTTTTGAAAACACCTCTGTTTTAAAAAGAAGCAATACATTTGCATCAAAACTAGATTAAATCATTTCAGTTCTTTTCTTGTTTTCTTGTTATTTGAGGTAAATTGGATTTTGAGAGATTGCAAAATGTATTCTTTGTCATAAAATACCATACAAAGACACTAATTTGAAACAGCCTTAGAGGAATATAAGGCTTTATAAAATAACTTTTTTAGATATTGTTCATTAGCCTTTATTTATTTTAGGTTTCTTTTCCTTATTCCATACTATTTGTTTCCTAAAATCAGAAAGTAAAAAAAAAGGAAAGAAATTTAGCTAGAAAAATAGATTCTGGAGAAAGAATGACATTCATTTCTTAGTGCTTTAGAAATAATAGCATATTTTAGAATGGAATAACAAAAGCAATAGCTTACCACAGCAGAATTTTGGATCACTGTCCCAAAATTAGCAGTGTTTGCAGGTTCACACATTCATTTGATGCAGCACTACTGACTCCTGCTCATGTTACTGGTGTAGGCTGCCTGTGCAGGAATAGGATAGAAAGAGTGTCGCTGGCATCGCTTCATGACTATTGACAGAGACGAGTTGCAGTCTACATCTCCCCCAAGGCCATAAGTGGGTGGAAGCAGTGATAGTGACAGCAATGGAAGGAACTGTGACTATCCACTAAGTGCTGAACAAAAGGAGAATAACCTGTCTTTCTGTGTGCTACTTTTTAACTTTGATATGAAAATATCACATTAATTAGTTAAATCGCTTAAAATTAATCTGATGAGTTTTATAGCATTGTTTATTCTTGGTTTTTTATCAGCTATTGTGCCATTTCCTTTGTGGATAAAAGTTAACTGGGATATAACAACAGGAATTAGACTTTGCCCATGTACAAAACCTGTTCCAACTGTATTTATGCGAGAGATTTTGTCTTACAAAAAGATTCTCCAATCAAACACAAACACACCCACATCACGACTGCATTTCAAAGATCACAGGAAAAAAAAGCTGATCTTAGCTTTGAACTGTGAGGGGAAAATGCTTTAGTCGTTATGCCCTTGACTTGCCTCAGTCAGTTTTGCACTGTATAAAAGCACCATTTAAAAAGAATTACGTAGTCATAACAACCATCTTAGGTACAGTGTTTTGTGCCGTCCTCTGTAGTTGAGATTGAAGTAGAGGCTTTATCTCTGTGAGGAATAGCTGCATCAATCAAACAGCAGTGATATGTCTCACATTTTTACCAATAATGGGGTTGTTTCCTGTTGTGCTTTCCTGATAAGGTTACTGATTTAATATTAAAGAAGAGTAGATTACCTGAGTCAAAAGAACACTTTATTGTACCGTGTGTAGTTGAAATACACAAAATATATGTTTTCACTTGCCTTTCAATTATTTTACTCTCATAATTGCCTTTTTTTCAGTGTAATTTGCTGTCTAAGGTCAAAACTGTAATTCTGTTGGTAAAATAATAAAAAAAACAAAAAAAAAACTTTTTATCGCTTATGGCTTTGCCCGCCATGGTCATTCAGTCTGTGTTTCTGTGGAGAATACGATGCGGTTTCCACTCTAATCCATACAGCACACGGAGCTCACAGCATGGCTGCTGGCTTCATTGAAGAAACCCCGTGGTGGAACCATATCGTGATTGCAGGTGTGCATAGAAACCACTTGTTGGCTTGACAAGACGCAAGTTGCAGACAAACAAACATTATGTTCTTTACACTGAATGATGAATCTGTCACAACCCCAGAGTATGCTTCTTTTAATACCAGCTGCAATGTTTTCAGCTCAGCGGTGAATTCCTATTATGTACAGACATTGCTTTGGTGCTATGTTTCAATATTTATTTGCAGTTACTTTTCATGTTACGATCAAAAACTTTTATTTGTATTATTCCGACTGGTTTGTCAATGTTGGTTGCTAACATAAAATGCAACTATCTAATTCAAAGTTGTGCATGACGGGAACCTGGAAGAAACATTATTATTAAAATCTGAGTTTGCAAAAGACCAGGAACTGAGGCGGAAGGACCCTAAACATGTAGTCAGCGCTGTATTAGAATGGTTTAGTTCAAATTAATGTGTCAGAATGCACCTATTAAAGTCCAAACCTAAATCTAATTGATTTGAAATTTGACGTTCACAGAAATATTCCATCCAGTTAAGCTAAACTTGGGCAAAAATATCAGTTTATAGATGTGCAAAGCTGTCAACTGGAAGATAAAACTCCAAAAGGCATTTGGGTGTAATTGCAGGAAAGTCTGGTTCTAAAATATATCTACTTATGGTGGCTGAATGTAATAAATGCTTGCCAAACTTTCCAGATTTTTATTTGTACATAACTTAAAACTCAAGTTTGTGTTTTCTTTTACTTGGGAAGTACAGTCTGCTTTATGTTGGTGTGTCACATAATTAGGACATTTCATGTTTTAACATGATCAAATATGAAAAGGGTAAAGAGGGATACATATTTGTAAGGGTGTACTGCTGTTTATTTTATTTTATTTTTACAATTTTGGTGGTTCATTGTATTCCTGAAACCTTATTCTTGGTTGGCCTGGTTTTATTTTACAAAGAAATGTGTTTCATTATTAGACATCTCTTGTCCCTGAAATTTACTTACTAAAAGGGAAGTATATTTGATATACAGCTGGTGACAGATATACTTTAAATGGGCCTAGTTAAAATGATACACTTGTGTTAATCCTCCTGCTGAATTTAAACAGTGGATGCATTATGCACTCTGTGTGTTCCTGAGCCTTTGCTTGGCTCTGCTGTTTAGTACGAGTACCTCTGTGGTCAGAGATAAGGCTGTTATAGCCGTGACAAGGCCTTGTCTTGCTTTGCCATGATGCTTCTATTGCTGCTAGTGCCTGTTTGCTCCCAGGGCCAAAAACAATATGCTGTAAATTGCGCTATGGGCTCTTCAGGTTGATGTGCTGCCTGTGAACGTGATGTGATTGGGTATCGATTCACACCACAATGCTGAAATTGCCTGCCTCATGGACCCAGACACCGGCAGTGACAGCTTCAGTACGGGACAGGAGAAGTGCCATTGCACTGGTCTGTGTCCAGAAGAGGATACCTTCTCTCTGCTCTCTGATCCCCACACTCTCCTCCTCCTGAGAGGGGGAAGGATTAGAGATTAAAAGGACAGAGCCCACCTACTGCGTTGCTTGAATATATCACAGCAATGCATACAGCAATGCAACTTGCTTCACAAGCAAAGCAGTCCATTTTGATAGGAGTTTTCAATCCCTTTTATAGAAAAAAAAAGAAAAAAAACATGTAAACATCTTCTTTTCATTAAACTTTCAGTGATATTTGCACACAGACAGTTTTTTAATCTGTTCTTCAAGCTTTAACATTTGCAGCAGCGAACAAAGATGGGCTAGCTTTCTGCTGGCTTTTCATTAGAAAAGAGTGGTGACACAGCACTGTCAATCTGCATTCAATATGATTAAAACATGCCCCGGATCCTGTTCGAAGATGAATAATGCAACAGAAATAGCTTGTGTAATGAATAAATGGCAAATAATCCCACTACAATTAACTTTCTCATACATACAATATGCAAACTAGCCATCCTACATCTACTAGTAAAAGATGTCCAGCTGATTTAAAAAAAGAAACCCTCTACTGATTATTAAATATCCTTGAAAACTCAAAAGACGTGTGCAGGGATTTTATCTATTGTGGTGTCCCAGCGGGATACATCATTATCTAGATTTTTAAGGGTAACTATTTGATGTCAATGAAAGTTGTAAAACAAGAAAAAGGAATTGTTAATTAGTAGCTAATGTAAAACATCTGTAAAAAATACCCTATTTGCATACACATTTCCTTTTGTCTGATGCAAAGTTTGGTAGATGTAATTGCTGAAGCTTACATAACATTTAAATTAATTTGCTTTTAAATGAAAAATCTAAGAAGTAGTTGTATTTATTTTTTTAAATCCCAACCATACACAGAGTAAAAGGCAACATTTTAACCAAGCACTGTGACTACAAATCAAAGGAACAATAGCCTGAAATTATGCATGGAGAAAGAAATAATGCAGCAAGTTTTTAAGAAGAGTCTCTTGCTTAAAAGTTTACTGTTGAGTCAGTTCCACCTCTATGTGTTTCTCTGCATACATTTATTCTTTCTAACTTGAGTTGGTGAACAAATATTTTAGGACAGGAAAGTTAGGGAATCCACAATAAATGTTTCTTTTGGCATTATTTTAGCACATTGTGTGTTTACACCATTTATTATTTTGTCATAGAGCAGGGATGTCAAACTAATTTTTGTTTTGGGCCATGTCAAAATTCTGAATGTTCTTAAAGGGCCAGTTGTGCCAGAATATATTGATTAAACCAATTAAACTGTTAAAATATCAATAAATAGCCGTTCCTCCAGGAATTTGATTGTTTTAGTGTTTTTTTGCAATCAAAATAGCAGATTTTGTGGTGCAAACTTAGAAATGTTAGATGTATGATGTTTAATGTGTCTGTAAATGACTGTAATTGATACTTATTGTATCAATTACAGACTATAGCTTGACATCAAGTAAGGCTGAAGCAGCAATTGCTTAAACAAACTTTGCAGTAAAATCAGAGAAAAATGTGGAGATTTGATTTTGTGTGAAATTTGCAAAAAACTGGATGGACTTACTGATGTAATTTGGAATCTAGAGGGCCACATAAAAAGCTACTGTGGGCCAGATTTGGCCCTCAGGCCTCCAGTTTGACACATGTGTTCTAGAGCATTGTGATTATTTAAGCAATCTGGAGTTTATTTTGTGACACCCACCCAATCTGCTTAATACCATCAGTTGTTGGCAGGTTTACAGCAAAATTTAGTATTTGCGTGACTACTTTGCCAAATGCACATTTGAAAAATCTTTGGCAATGTTACCAATGATGCCTTTCATCATTTTCTGACTACCTGGATTACCTTCTACTCAGATTTGTTTCAGCAACAATTTCAATCTGTGAAGGATCTTAGTGAGCACAGATTAAACAGTCAGCTGTTCTTATAAAAGTGTTTATGGACAAGGGATTAAACTAAATACACACCTGAGTATGATTATAAACCCTTTCTTTAAAAATGTAATAACAAAAGCTTGTGACAAAGAATAACTGAGCACATTGTCAAAGTTAATGTGGTCAATTCACCACAAATGTTTTTCTTAAGCAGCTCTCATTTATATCTAAATATAAAATTCAATCCATTCATCTACAGCCCAGTTATTTTCTAAGATTAAGTTACAATCTAATATAGTTAAATTAAAATTTAATTAACATACAACACTGCAAAATGGTTGATCATTTAATCCCAGGGAGTAAAAAACATCAGTGACTCCATCCAAGAAAGAGACACAGCCAAACTAAGAATCACTGTGCTAAGAGTACTTTGTAATGGAAAAATTTAAACTAAGAACAGAAAACTAATAGCAGGATTAACTGCTAACAAGCCTTTCAGTCAAAGACATGCATAAGCAGTTAGCCCAGAGCACATTCGGTGAGAACAAGGCAAAGAAAATGAACTCAGCATTAATGACAGCAGCAGCTGTCTGTGGCTCTGTCCAGGTAAAAGACATGTAAATACAGAATCATTGTGCCAGATGCAATTGCTAATGAAAGCAACAGGAGTGCACAACTTTACCAAGCATTTGTGCTGACAAGCTATTGACACTATCTAGGAATGAGAAACAGCAAAACACAGATTTACTGGACCTGGTATACTTTCCATTAAAAAAAAGTACAATAAATTAATGCTGGTAATAGTGACAATCAATGGTCAATTAGGATGTGTTTTTATTTTAAAATCTGAAAGGGCTTTGCAATGAAGCTATCTTAGCAACAAGAGAAAAATGTGTCGTCATTATTTCTCTCCAAGAAAGACATATAAGCACAAAGGCACTTAGCCAGGTGTAGTTTCTAAGGGTCTAATGAAGAGAGAACACAAAGTTAATGGAAGCAATACTGTAGTTGCAAATAATGCCATAAGGGAGAGTATCAAGGCAAGAAAAAGTGTCAGTATATCCTCCGACAGCCTAGGTTAATAGCAGTAAAACTACTGAGAAGCACTATATTGCTGAACGTAATGGGTCACCAGTCCAAACTATTGAGCTCAGGTCCTCCAATCACTTCCATGACAATAGGTTTATAAAAATCAAGCATTTAAGTATCTTGACTGCTAATACAAACATTTCTGAAAGAGTAGGTCAGTCTCAGTCACTCAATAAATTGGTACAGTGAGAGAATGCCACCTTTCCAGTAGATTCCAGAAGTAGAATATTGTACTGCTAAATATTCAGCAGCTGTTAGGAACACAGGCACAAAGTTGTAGGTCACAAAATCACTGCTTCTGTGGAACGTCAGTGGGCAGTGGTCTCTAACTTTCTGCAGACTAAATAGCTACTGACCTGCAAACTTAATGTGCTCTTCAGATTAGCACAAGATAGGTGTGCAGAGAGTTTTATGGGATGGTTTTCCATGGCCAAGCACCCAAGCCATGCATCACTATGTGCAATCGAAAGCAATGGATGAAGTGGTATAAAACATGCCACCACTGGACTCTAGAACAGTGGAGAAATGTTCTCTGGTGTGAAGAATCATGCTACTCTTTCTGACAATCTAATGGACAAGTCAGGGTTAGTCAGATCAACTCTTGCCTTACTGCTTTGTGTCAAGAATAAAGTTTGGTTCGATGAGGGT
The DNA here is from genome assembly GCA_903066825.1 of Alfaro cultratus. Taxonomy (NCBI): domain Eukaryota; kingdom Metazoa; phylum Chordata; class Actinopteri; order Cyprinodontiformes; family Poeciliidae; genus Alfaro; species Alfaro cultratus. The sequence goes on along the minus strand of CAEFZX010013134.1, from coordinate 25,447 downwards.
TTTGGTGTGGGTTGATTTTCAGGAGTTAATCTCAATCTTTCAGTTTCAGTGAAGCTCAGCGCTACAGCAAAAGAAGACATTTTCAGCATGCTTTTTTTTCCTCCTGACACTGTAGGAACAGTTGGGAAATGGCCCCTTCATTTCCAACATAACTGTGCACCAGTGCACATAGCACGGTCCATAAACACATGAATGAGTAATAGTGCTGTGGGCAAACGCGACTGGTCTGCATAGAGACCTGTCTTGACCGAGCCTTTGGGATGAATTAGAGGATGGACTGTAAGTCAGACCTTCTCCAATATTTGTGCTTGGCCTCCTGAATTCTCTACTGGAAGAATGGTTTAAAATTTCTGTAAACACAGTAATAAAGCTTGTTGAAGCTTTTCCAGAAGAGTTGAAGTTGTTGAAGCAGCAAAGGATGGACCAGTACCATAAAGTTTTCCTATTAGGAATGGGATGCCATAAAAGTTCATGTCTGTGTAAAGACAAGTGACCCAATTCTTTTGGCAGTAAAGTGTAGATCAGGACAACCTAAGCTTCTCTAGCTATAAGCTTTACAAAATAAGAAAGTTTTAAGTCCAGTCTTTAAAGTATATAGGCTGTCTGGCTCCTGGACAAAGACTGGGATTTGGTTAGAAAGGAAATGTGCTCGGTAAAACAGAAATATCTGCATCCCATCCTTCTTTGAAAACCTTCAGTAATCTTGCAGACTGAAAGCAAAGTGATATTTTGGGAATCATCAATCCTAAGTATACGATGGAGCTTGACAGTCTTACCAGACTGATTATTGCGGGCAGACAGAGTATTTTCATTGCATGTTAAATGCAGACAATAGGCATTTCAGAACAATTTCTAGTGTAATTTTCAGAACATAATGGTTCTTATTTTTGTCATATTTTTAGAAAATTGCTTGTTTTCTTTAGCTTGTGATCTTCTCTCTAATATTCTGTATTTGTTGTAATGAAACCTGATATCACCTGCAAACTTTTAAATCACAAGAATGCTTAAGGCTAAACCCTGTAAAAAAGATGCAGAGGACAAAACAACTCCAGCCAGCTGCAGGCTGCCGAGATAGATTCCTATGATAATATCTGCTTCAAACACAACCATTAAACCTGTGGATTGAACTGAAATTGCTCCCTTCCCAAATGAGACACTTAAAAACTCTGAAAAGCATTTTCCGTCATTCCTAATACAAATATTAAATACAGAAATATTACCTTCCCTCACAATACCAAAATCACTTTTTGTTAACTTTCCAAGATCATACTAATGTTTGCAGTTCAGAAAAAAGTGAAGGTCTCCATTCTTCTCATTTGGCTCAGCAGGTGTTGATATCCAAAGCCAAGGCAGTTTTCTTTACACACAGCAGAACAAAGCATGATTTAGGGAAGTGGGAGGGAAGCTATGGTTGATATATGTGTGTTTTTCTTCATAGGTGAGAAGAATGATGAATGGATGAGGTCCACAGCAACCATAATGGCACTCTTGTGCACCATGGAGAAGGGAATAGAAGAAGGGTGTACTTGAGAGCACAAATGCAGCCTCTTTCAATCAGGGCTACCTAAAAGTAAAATTCCTGACAATATATCCTTGTTGTGCTTTCATGATAAGCCTTTTGCTCTGCGAGGGTGGAGAGGGAGTATAAGAAGTGAGAGGGGAAGGTGTCAGGGGGTGTATTAAAGGAGTTGTGGGCTCTATTGAAGACATGAAAAAAATAAAAATCTGTTTACCTGACCACAACTGCCTGAAACAAAAAAAAAAAAAAAGCCCGTCATGGGTGAAAATCACAGAGGAGTGACAGCACAATGTTGTTGATGGAGGAGCCTTGAAATCACAGCAGCACTTGCAAATATTATTCTCTTTCACACATAGTGACATGCTGGCAGTCCTCTCTGGATTTACTGTATCCGTATGCTGGCTGCTGTATTTTTTTAAGGAATAAATACACCGTGGTTTTGTATGTGACAGTACTTGCTCGTGTGTGTGTGTGTTTGTTTTTATACTGTTTTGTCTGTCTGTGTGTTTGCAGTTGTCCTGTCAGGTCATTTGTTGCTGGAGCTATTAATTCCAGTCCTGTACCCCTGTTGTGCACTCATTTGGTGATATACCGGGTCTGTCATTAGTCTGCATGCCTACTCTGCATGTTAGAGAGAAATATTGACTTTGTCAAAGCACCACTCATTGTTTCTGAATATAAGCCGGGCTTTTACATATCAGGTGTCAAAAGTAAAGGGTGAATTCATCAACGTATTCACACCTCTGTGATGTAGCAATTGTTCCCACCCTTGGACATAGATTGGGCGAAGATGCACTTAGAGAGCGAGAGGAGAATGAGCTGACCCAGCCTTTTTGATGCATATGTTGCACAGAAACATTGACCAGCTCTTTAGTCTGTGACTCCCTATGGGCTGGGTAATTGTCTGTCTGTGTTTCTATTGTTTAAACTAACTGCATTTTGGCTGTCTTCCTTTTCAAATACACAATGGAAACCCCAGCAGGGCACTGATGGAAGGTTGTGTTACTTACTGATGAGACGTAGTAGTTTCACAAATCATTTTAAGTTTATACTGTTTGTTTTTCTTAAACTATTGTGGAAAAATTAATTTTGTACTGACAATTACAAAAAAATTAATAAAATATAATTAAATAATTTATAATTGTGTGAGTTGTTATTTTACATGCTCACACAATTATATGCTTTCTATCTTATTTTGGCACAAACTCCAAGTATCTTTATTTTTATTACACATTTACATTTTATGTCAACAATTGATGTCCTCGGGAAGCAATTACTGTTGACTATTGACTGCAGTGCTCTATAAATTACCAAACATCAATAAAGTCCTCACTAACTGAAACACATAACAGGTATTTGTATGAAACAACATGGATACACCTTCAGTTTGGGGTTAAAATGAAATAAAAATTAAGCTGAATTGAATTAGTGTGTAATAGTTGTTTATTGTTCACAATGTGAGTTAAGGATTTTTAAACATCATACTGAATATTTACACTCTTTTTTTTGTGTGTAAGTAGCTAATTTCTATTACCCAGCCGTGAATGGAAGCAACTGAAAGTCTTATTTTTATTCACATAGTCTGTGTCCTTCATCCTGTGGGGTTTCCACTACTATGGGTTACGGCTGCAAGAATTATTTCCTATATATATAAAACAGGGTTTCCCCAGTGTATTATAAGCCTGGCGGGCCACCAGGCTTTACTTGTGGCCCACCAGGCTAATCATTGCTTTTTTATTTAAGTCTTTTTAAAAGACTTAAAAATGCTTACATTTTTAAGGCTTTATAGTTGGTGTTCAGTTATTAATCTTCCAATCTTTCAATAACACATAATTATCAAGTGATATTTTCAAATTTCCTGTCAACTTTTAAAAACATTTTTAACTCAAAAACACAACGGGCCCTAGCGCCCAGCCACCGGGCTTAGTAAGTTTTCTGGGGGGAACCATTTAGATAATTTAGTTCCATGAGCAATCTTTGTGTTTTTTATGAAATGAAAAGCAAATACGCAAGAAATAAAAGTCAGTTATACTTTTTATCTTCCATAAACCTCAGAATGTCAGAATGTACAGTTCTGCATTGTCTCAGTGGGGCACACTCTGTTCCCATAGTGTGTGTGGGAGGGTAGGGTATATAGGATAAATTTCTTCATGTGTCTGTCTGGGTGACAGACGCTTGACTGTTCCTCATCTGACAGCTCAGCTGAATGACACATGTCCATCTGCAGTGTCTGCATCAGCTGCTCGGTAATGGCTCCAGGCAGCAAGCTTGCATAGCAGAGTCTCTAAAAAAAAAAAAAAAAAAAATGCCCTCATGCATTTTAAGAAAAGGTGAAGCCTGAAGTGGACCAAGGGAGAATTATGCTGAGGATTGCTGGACTGGACTTCAGTAGGTGGAGAGTAAAAGTGCCTTTACTTTTGGTTGATGAAAGCATGATTCATTACTGTCAGATACAGGAAGAACCAGGCATGTTTTGCTTCAGGACAAAGTTGTATTAAACCAGAAGGTGTAGGTGACACTGTATCACTGCTGCTTCATATCTTTATGAGCATATTTGATAAATCTTATGTTCAGCTATGTTTAATATCTTTATGTTTTCCTTATGTTGACTTTATAAGGAAAATTGAGTTTCTAGTGTTCATACATCTCCAAAAATTTATATTTAAAGCTAAAGTGTTTGTCATTTCTGCTTGGTAAATGCCTTCTTTGTACAGTGTATGCTGTCATTTAAAAGGAAAGCAACTTTGCTATCAGGAAGGTTCAAGATTGGAAAAGCACAATATAAATAGACGCACAGTTGCTGTGTTAGAGGATTTGCATAAAGAATTCATAGAGCAGTGAGTTTGTTGTGTTGGACATTTTTAAAAGCAAAAGCAGCAGGGAGTTGGATAAAAAACTTAAATTCAAATGACTTTTTTTTACTTATTCTAAAAGCACACAAAAGGACAGGGCTGTAATATCGAAATACACTTATTACAAATGTCTTTCAATATGTTAAATTAATTCAGCAACACGTTGCAAAAAGGGAGACATGTATTTTAAAAACAAGACACTGAATTATAATCTATGGCTTTTTGCTGTTGGAGAAGGACAGGAATACAGATTTTATCACCAACAAAAACAGCTTAAAGAAATAAGTAATTTTGAATTAAATTTAAATTAAAAAAGAGTTAAATTATGCTGTTAGTGAGGCAATTTCCAGTGGTCAATGATCAAGCTATACAAAAACATATACATCTTTTTACGCTGAGCTCAGTTTTAACATAAATTAATTTTATAGTCTTAGATGAAATTTCTGTTTTTATTTCTTATCCTATTACAGTATTAAACACGGATGTGAAAGCAGACATTTTCAATTTGTACGTACAAAATATTGCCATGCTGATCTTCTGATGACTTGCATCTAATTTGGAATTTGCACATCCCAGTCAAGTGTACTGTAATTTGTCTTTGATGATTGGTTCGTCTTTAATAGATGGGGGATTGCCGGAGCTCCCTGCTGCCCTGTCTTTTTTTCCCTCTTCCCTGCTTGAGAGGCACACAGAATCTTTGAAATGTGATTTGACCATCAGAGCAGGGAGGAAGCACTAATATTCTACTGACCTGGAATGAAAGGGATTAGGTGCAAAATACCTTCTGCAAAAGGCTATCTCGATTTACAGATGATGTTTTGTTTGTTTCCTTTTTTCATGTTCTGGAAGAAGGAGCCATGGGTATAATCAGGAGATGTGTTCCAAAGCGTAAAGCATGGGGCTTTGAAGCTTTTCTGATGTTTTGTAAGGAGAGGCGAGATGCTTGCAACAGCGTGTCTACATTCAGAGCATCCTTGAATCCCTGTTATCACTCCCCCCCATCCTCCGTCTCTCTTCCCTTCCTTGCAAAGTCTGGCTTTATACCACAGAGCAGATACAAATGCTAGATAATGAATGACTGGAAGGCAGACCGGAGAAATTGGACTGTTTCAATTTCACAGCCAACAGCCACAAAGATTGCCTTTATTTTACTGTGGGTTTAGGTGGCACAAGAAATTTGCAATTATTTGCGCAATTAGTAGTAATTATGGTATAAACATTTATCTTGCACTCCCAAGAAATTCCAATGTGAATTCTGCAGAGCAGAATAGGAGGAATAGATTGTTTTCTCCAGAAAGGACTCCTCGAACGGTTGACGGCAATTAGCAGCTAATACCTGTGGGAACTGCCGTCTGCTCAAACTCGTGCTATTTCCTTTTCCACAAAGATCAGACAATTAATGATGGGTGGAAAACACATGCAGGGCTAGGCGTTTAGGCATTTGTACAGCACTCGGCTTTGCCGAGCAGCAATTTTGTCTGTCTTCTGAGCGAGGATCCCCCACCCCTCCACCCTCACTGTGACATGCAAATTAAGAAGAGGTTACATTTGCTGCGCATGTTTTATCTTAGGTAGTGAAACTAATCATTCACAGATGCAGAATTAACTGAAGTTTCTCCCCAACCTTTGAGTTTTTTCCCCTACTGTTTCATTGCCTTTCACTGCACTACAGAGGAATCTCAAAATACACTTATTTGAGAGTTGATCGTGAAGTGTTCAACACCTATTAAAGCTAGGTCTGTTTTGAAAGGTATTTCCCTTTCCTGTTTCAGTGCTGATATGCTGCCTCAGGGCTTAATGTGTACAGAGCTGCTGTTTTACATCTGATGTTGTTTGGATTTCATTTTTCAGGCAGTGCCAAGGACCTTGCAGCACATTTCTCCTGACAAAACAGACACATATTCTGTCTTCTTTCCCTGACAAGTAAACCATCAGTCCTGTTGAATGCCTTTGCATGAATTTTTATGTTGTACTTAAAAAGGAAAAGTTCAATAGGTCTTAAATAGAATATGCATGTTTTTGTGGACACATTATGCTTTCCTGTGATATTTGCATATTTTTTGTTTTTTTTTAAATTGTGTATCCACAAAGTACCCAATTAAAAACATCAGGACCTGTACTCTTTATCCCTCAATTAATCCATCAGCAATTGGGAAAGAATGAGGTGCCACTGAACATGGGCACCATTTGCAACTTGCTGCTACTGTGGTTCATAAGAAAATAGCTAAAATAAAGTTTGAAACAAAAAAAAAAAACATGCAGTGTAGTGTATTTGAATAATATTTCAGAGAATATGTTTCATTTGGGGCATTTCTCTTCCATTCCATTCAACCATCTCCAACAAAAGTGAAGCATTTTATGCATAACAAATTGTGCCGACTTAAACAGATGAACACTTTCTGCTTGGACTGCACAGCCATTTGTGTAGTTTTTCCTCATTTGGCAAAGAGTAATGCCTTTGTTGTCTTCAGTGTGCTGGAGCTTTGCAGACTGTTTTCTGCACCTACTATAGGATTCTTATTTCTTTATTTATTTTACTGGAACACCCCCCCAAAAAAGCACCAGACACACACTTTGTTTTACTGTTCTCCTTAGTGTATGTGCTCTTCTGACATCTACTATGTGTGTAGCTGGAGCTGAAGATATGGGCTTGAAATCATGACACAAAGAGCACCAGTGATGTGTTAGCATTGCATTGGAGGCTTTCTTAGTCTGCCTAATTTTGCTGAGAGGTTTCGGAATGAGCAAACATAAATTTATTGCCTAGACATGGTTATGGGATGATAAAAAAAGATGCCCTCTATTGCTTTAAAGGGCTGGAATAAGTGTGTTTGTGAATCACTAAACTCTGAAATAGCCCTGCACCACTTAAGGAAACTGAGCACCACCAGTTGTGTACTGCTGTGAATCAGTGCTTACTACAGCATTGTGTCACATTAATATTTGAGTGCTACATATTGTCAAGTAGCTGTAGGACTTAAACAGCACTTACCCTGAAGTGTACTTACTTCACCTCCTTGTTTATTTCTTCCAGAGACATCCATGCAGACGCCATAATGGCTTCCGTGTTTATATTGAACTTGACCTCTGACCCCTGATCTCCTGCATAAGCTTGGTAATCATTTCATTTTTTATTTGGTGCTTTATGTTGGTTTGAGCCTTTTTGCCATGATGAAATCACATTCATTGTCATTATTTCACACATTTGTTTTGTTTCCACAGCGTCTTGCAAAAATGTCAATACCACTAGAAATTTTCCACATTTTGACGTGAAAAACTACAAACATTTTATTTAGAATTTTAGTAACAACAACACAAAAAAACAAAACCAAAAAAAAACAAGGCATTATTGTGAAGTAGACGTTCCATGACTTTGTTGTGCATAAGTAATCAGCTCTGTCTCATATTCATAAAGAAAATCATTGTAACAAACAGCATTAAGAATACCAAAGAACCACATCAGACAGGTCAGGGAGAATTTATAAAGCAACTCTTGAAGCTCTGAAAATCTCAGGAACACTGTTTCAGTCATTGCTTGAAAATGGAAAGAGATTTGAACAACTGAACCCAAACTTTCTGTTAGCATGGAAAGCCAAAGGAACTCCTCTCTTCAGTTTGTCACAATCCACACAGGAGACACAGCAAAAAGAAGAGCTCAGGTCAGGCTGGACTATAACTGATCTTTATGCCATTCATACCACATGCTAAGTGTGGTGAACAAACACCCTTAACAATGTGAAAAATGGTTGTGGAGATGGTTTTCACATGGAGCTAAATACATGGAAATCCTGGGTGAAAACTTTTTAGAAGCTGGAACAGACTTAAGACCTTTTAGGACAGTGGAATACAGTGAACGTTTTTAGATCAAAAGCATATTCATCTTGAAGAGTTGAGCAGCTGAGTTGGTAGAACATGCACATCGTGTGCAGAAGCTGAAGTCCTCGGCACAGTTGTCCTGGGTTTGACTCCCAGTTTCAGGCAATTTGCTGCATGTCTTCGCCCTCTCTCTCCGCCCTGTTTCCAGTCAACTTACTGTTACTGGACAACATATTGTTGTCCAGTAAGTTGTGCCAAAGAATGTTAAGAAAAAAAAGCTTATTCATTTCATAGAAAAATTTCTTAAAGTTGGTTTAGATGTACAAAAATTGTAGTGAGAAAATGTGGTTCTACAAAATATTAAATCAAGGCGCTGAATACATATGAATAACACTCTTAAAATTTTTGCTTACAAAAATGTTGAAAGTCAAGTATCATTTTGGTTTTTCTTTGCAGTTATGCATTACGTTGAGTTGGCCTCGCCAAAAAATCTCAAATAAGATATGTTGAAGTTTGTGGTTGTTATATGTCAAAATGTTTAAGAGGGTGTAATACTTCTGCAAGGTGCTGTGTTTTACTCTGTCCTCTTGCCATATGATTTTCCTCCATATTCAGTTTGATCAATCAGAATTTAAGTGTTCTATTAATTTATGTTCTTGTTTTATTTAATTTTTCTTGTTTATTTTTTCTCCATTGTCCTTCAGCCATTAGTGTTCAACAAATAAGCTATCAGCTGCACTTGCAAACATTTTTCACTTCTTTCTCATTCTGTCGTTTATTTTCATCATCATTGTATGATAAAACGTCTAACCATATTTCCATTGATTTCTTAAATCTATTACCAAGGATTACAACTCCCTATTTCACACATTGTGTAATGCAGTAAGTCTCTGTCACCATCAGTCTCTCCCTTCCTCTATTCTTTTTCTTTTTTTTCCTTTTTTTGTGAGTGTGTGGGCGGAGGTAATGTTTGAAAGTGACAACACAAGGAAACTAAAGACAAAAGGAGGCAATGTGGCACAGCAGTGCACTGCAGACTCACATCCCTTGTGTGTATTATGCTATTATTTCCTGAAATAACACCCAAACACCCACCACACAGACAGTATGCAAAAAAGTGTCTCTCTTCTTTTACTTTTATTTTACTAAATTTTGTATTAAAAAAATTCTTCTCTATAATCGGTTGGCATTCAGAAGCAGCAATAGGCCAGCAGGCTGATGGTGTGGCAGGGACGGGGCTCGACGTTAGAAGAGCTGGCAGCAGGAGGGAGAAGCAAGTCACAAGGTTGCAACCCAGAGCAGTAGACTTGCTTGTCTCAGCAGAGTAAACATCACCCCTCGTCTGCACACAGTAATGACTAACAGCGGAGGACGTGAACAGAAATACTATAAGGATTACTGCCTTGTCCTGCTAGACCCCACGCATGCCTTTCCTATAATCTTCAAGCTTTTTACATTCCTAAAACCAAGCAGAGTCCTGCCAGGATTGTTTCAGGTTCTTGGAAGTCTTCTTGCCTCTGCTCCTGTTTGTTTACGGTAACATAACAACACTCAGAAGGCCGCTGAACTTAATCAGAGGAAAGACAGATAAGTGTAGTGTTTTAGTGGTGCAGGAATCTTCACCTATGTTTGTTTTTGATGAGGCGCGGTAGGAGCTCCAGCGCACTGACCATCGTGCGCGCCAACTTATCAGACTAATCAGGAGCAGTCAAAAGGCAGCATAACAACAGGAAATTATGAGTGATTGGGAGCATCTTGAGATCTGACCCCGAGTTGTTTGACTGATTTTCTTTTAATTGGTTGTCGTCTCCCACTTGACACCATCAAAGCTTCATTCTGGAGGTGAGGCCGTTGAAATGGTTCTGTAATAATGCGGCGAATAAGATAAGACGTGCCGCTTTAGAGGCATTTTAGGAAGTGATTGAAATCATAAAGTAGTAACCAGATTACCGCCTTAACGTTAATGAAGAAACCCTAAGATAGTGTAGTTGCACACTGGAGTCATATATTTACACATTTTCACTTTGTAGTATTTTCTTTCTTCACAGTTGCCACAAATTTATACCTTAATGTTGTAAATCTTTAAAACGCGCGAGACGGCAAAATGAGAGGAAGCTGTTAAAACATCAGCAAACAATTTATTGAGTTGAGCTTATGGCTATATCTTTATTTGTCTTCAGTGGTACTCATAACATATTCAGCACCTCTTTTAGTGGTATGCTGCAAATTGACTATATCAGAACCATCTGTTGTTCTAATCTTTACTGTTTACCTCAGCTCTCAGGCTTCAGCTTTACTGTGCCTAAAGGGAAATTTGTCTTAGAATGCTCTCACACTCAATTGTGAGGGATACATAAAACAGAAAACAAATTTCATCAATAAATGAAGCAGATGCTAATAACTCCTTGATGCCATTGTTAAAGATATATGTCTCCCGAACTGTCAAACAGGAAGGGTTGGGAAAGACACATAATTACAAGTTTTTAGATAGGAGTCTATTCAAAGTAGTGCAGAAGAAAATTTGTTGCAGCATTTGCAGCTGCACATTTTTTGGTTTTTCTTCCTCAGCCTTTGCAAAATAGTTCAAGCTCAGTTAGATTGGATGGAAAATATCTGTGAACATCAAATCTCCAGTCTTACCACTGATTTTCAAATGGATTATTATCTGAATTTTGGACTAGGCCATTGTAACATGGAAATATGTTGCTCTAATCGTTACATTTCAGCTTTAGCAGCACATTTCAAGTTGTTGCTTTGCTGTAAGGAAAACCTGCACCACACTCTCAAGTCTTTTGCAGCTGGCTTCATCTGTTCTCCCATTAACTCTGACCGACTTCCTCATCCTTCCTGAAGAAAGGCATCTTCACAGCATGATGCTGCCACCACAGTGTTTCACTGTGTTCTTGCCATATTTGTGGTGTTCATTTTCAGCCAGTCATCACAATATTTGCACATTTAGTGGTGAGTGGTAGCTAGCTGTCCTTTCAACACCTGAGCCAGGGATCTCTGCAGCTCCTTCAGAGTAACCATGGGCCTCTTGGCAGCTACTTCTCTCATTTTTCATCTATAAAGTGGAAGGCTATGTCTTTATTGGTTGCCATATTCCTTCCATTATTTCTTATGTTAAACAGTGCTTTGTTAGAGGTTTAGTGCTTGGGATATTCTCTTGAGTTTCTTGCTGACCTGTCAGCTGCGTTACTTGCTCTTCATTGAGCTGTTTGTTTACTAGCATTCTCTAAAATACCCCTGAAGTGTATTTAAAGTGAGATTAAATTACACAAAAGGGGACCACATTTGTGGTCCCCTTTTACTAATCATACTACTCTGAAAGGCAATTCTTTTTAGATATTAATTTAAAAGACACATGTTGAAAATAATGCATCATTTTCTTTCTGTTTTACTCTTGTGCCCCTTTTTCTGTTCGCCACATAAAATAAAAAACATTACCATAGAACTTGTGGTTATAGGTTGGAAAAATTTGAAAAACCTCAGTTTCTACAAAGACTTTTGCATGACCCTGTAATGCCTGTAGCTCCACCTTTTGTATAATCCATTACGGATGTTTAATTTAGGAGTTCTTTCTGCAGTTTTGCACATAGTGGAATGTACAAATGCAGCCCGGGTTTGCTTGCATTTAAATTAGCCAGCAAACTTTACTGCAGAAACATTTATAATATCCTGCTTAGCATATTAAAGAAAGAATCCTGTACCCTTTTGTAGTGGGGATGTAGTTACTTCAGGGATGGCGCATTTGTTTAGTGGAGACATTTAGAGCCTGTTAATGTGTGTCTTATTGTGATCTGCAAACAGAAAAAGCCCATTTAGCTGCTGTTTACAGCTTAAAGGTTTATCAAAGTAAAATCCTCTGTGAGTGAGAGCATCTGTATCAAGCCACTCAGGAGCAGCAGTTTTGTCATCTTGCTGCACGGAAGATAGTGATTGGCAAAGGTTGAGGACATTGTTGTAATACAAAGAGAGGCACAGCCCTGGAATTTGCATGGCGAGGGGGAGCTGCCTGGGACTCGGCGAAGACAAGTGTTTGCCATGCCTAGTGATGTGCGAGACAGAGTTAGCTGAAGATTATTGTTAGCATACTGAGAAAAGATCATGAATTCCAATGATTCCCCAAAGCGCAGAGAGACAGTTTGCTGGGCTTGTGCCTTTACCCCCTCTGTCTGTGTGTGTCACTGCAGACTGCTGTCCTCGCTGATAATTCCAGGATGAGGGGAGCTGATGGTGTCCCACAGTGTAGTGTTTCAACATATGATAATAAGCAGGGAATGCTGTTTTTGGTTACAAGTAGGTGTAATGTTTGAGAGAGAAACTAAGCGATAAACACGCCTGGTACCGCATATAACATGCTACAGAAATGGGGGTGAAGTAAATCACAGATGATGTTAAAAAATTCATCCTTTTGAGCCTTTTTAATATGTTTTAAGGCATAGCATGTGAGACGTCTCAGCTCCATTAATTTCAGCACATCAAAGGCATGCCTCCTCCCAAAGCTAGTGTAGTCTTTAGAAGGGCTCATCATCCCCAATCACACATTCACCCAAGGATCTCGTGAAGAATACACACAGCCCTATAATTTAGTTCATTAAAACCTGACTAATATGGGTTGGTCAACACCCCGGCTAAGCGCTGTGCCGTGATGGGGTTTGCAGCTGGTAGTCCTTGTCCCTCGTTGACCTGTTTTGTTAACTCAACTACTGTATTTCACTGCCTGATTAGATGTCACTCAATTAAAAGCACATTTCTGCTGGTAGAGGAGCCTCTCCAGTTGCCATGGATGCTGTGTGAAAGGTAGCCGAGCTGTGTAATGTTTCCCAGAGCGCCATAATGAAATACCCACACTTGTGTAAAAGAAACACACATACAACCCGAACTTTCACACCCAATCAATGAAAGTTGTGTGTCTGACTTTTTTTTTATTTTTTATGTTTTAGTTACAATGAAAAATTATAAAGGATGTGCATAGTAAGTCACAGAGGACTCAGCCGTTTTATAGTCAGCTATGAGGAGGCACAAGGATTAATAGACCTCTCCTAATATGCATCGCATTGGTGGTCCCTGAACAGCCTGATCAGGTAAGGCCCAGGGAAGCAAGGATCATTTATAAGTGGTTCATTATTTTACCTTCAGATTTCTCTGTCTGGCATTGATTTAATAAACACTGATGTATCTCCTTGTAGAGGAGAAGTGCCATTTTTCATTTCCCAGATTTGCTATCTTTGTTATCGTGGTTATCTGTTGAGCTCTGCCATTTCAGCGGTAATACGCTCCCAATCTCAACTGCATGCAGGAGGACAGAAAATAGCGCAATTCTTCTTTGGCAGATATTCCTTTTAATGCTTGCAGAAAGCTTCTTGAAAAATGAAGAAAATATATATCGCCTCTCGTGTCTTTGACTCTGTGCGCGCTTGTCCAGACTTGGCTTTGTAAATGAACTGGATGTTTAATGAAGTTCCTCCACAGTGATGTGATTAGCCATGATAGGATTCAACAATGTGTGACATCAACAGTGAGGTACAATAATTAATGATCTATCAGTGTGTTCTGATGATTAATGTATTTGTTTTTGCAGTTTGATGGACCCACAAACTGTGTGAAACAGACAATGAGCTCCGGTGGTGTGTATTCCCTGTGGTGAAGACAGGCAAAAGAAGTGAGGCGCACCATAAAAGCAAAGAAAAAGGCAATGAAAGGAAAAAGGGAAAACAGGCTCTTTATTATTTAGGTTAACTGTCAGTAAAGGATTGTGCCCCTCCCCTGCTGGTTTTGTAACTGAGAAGCTTGTTGAGATTGTTGTATATATATATTTTTTGGCTTCAAAGGATGCTTCCCTGAAGTGTTAAAAGCAGTTTGTGGTCAGATTAGGTTTGTATGGCTGGCACATCAAATCGAGATGAAAATGAAATGATCAATTTGCCCTGCTTTAATCCCTTCTCTCTAGCTGCATCCCATTGATTTTCTTGTTCAGTGTCCCTGATAACAAGAATCATTTAAAGGTCACATTTTGATGTGTTGTCAAAAAGAAAACATTCTTAATGCATTGTGAGTGGCCTTTAAAGCTTACGTTTGTCAGAAAGCGCATGGTGAATCCTGGCACCTCAGACAGATTTTATAGAAAACAGGCACCAAATCGCCTCAGTCGCAGTGTCTCTTGGTTCCCAAAGCAGATAACACTTTTAATGAACTTTTTATTTTTTTTAAGATCATTTCAATTAAAAAAACATCTCTTAAAATGGAGAGTTTCCATTTTAAATGATGTGTACCAAAATGATTTCCACCCAAGCATGCGTTTTTAATTCATTCGAGGACTGCTGACTTTTCAGTACTCATTTGTGACGCAGTTTCTTAAATTAGCTTGGTGCATGTTATCCTGATGAGGTAATCAGAAGACAACATCAGGGCCAGTTTTCTGCTCACAATCTGGAGCCTTACATTTATGTCATATGGTGGGCTTTACTAGAAGCGACATAAAAAAATAGATTGCAGTGTGCATATGCACTAAGGCACAAAAACCCTAATTCTTGGAGATGTATTATTTAGTCTGATTAACTCAAGTTGTGAACCACCTACAGAGTTCATACACATATCTCCAGAAACTAGAGGAAAGGAGCTTTCAAATGAGATAAACCATAAGCATGTGGGAGTTAGTATACTATTTTTGTGACCATTGACATTTGGGAATGTAAAACAATTGTGCAATGGCCTCTGGCGGGTGGAGGTAAACTGGTTAACCACTGAATTTGAAAAAAGTAAAAAACTAAAAAATAAACTAAAATAATAGAGCCAAAAAATATCCTCTCAATATTCAAACATAAATAAGTTTAGAAATCTTACCTGGTATAAAACAGGTAATTTTTAGTCTCATTAAATGTGAGACAAAAACGTTGTCTCCTTATATTGTGTATCTGGTTTCAGGTATACATGTTATTATATGATGCAGTAGCTAAAGCTAGCAGAACCCTGGTTTTAACAAACATCCAGTGCTGACCTTTATTTGCTCCAGCTGTAGGATATAAGGCTGTGCATCATGGACCACTGCCTCAGGCTCTTAGGATACTTGGGGGGGAATTTCTTCAGGGAGTCTCTGATCAAGCAGAAAGCATGCACAGTTATCAAAGCTGTTGCACTTTGGTTTATAGAGTTTTGTCTACAAGCCAACCATTACACTTCTTTCATATATTATAGATTAGCTTAAAGTATATTTCACTCTGTGGCAAACAAATCAAATATATGAAATCAGAGGAAAACAGTGTTTGAATTGCAGTGAATTCAGCTCATAGAATGTAAAACTAGAAAATATCCTCCTAATTCCTGAAGTGTGTATACAAAAATGACTTTTTCAGGTTTGATTATCGAAGGCAAACGTCCAATGTCGATGGCTGAACACCCACCTTAACACGAAACGTATTAGCAGGTTCCAGATGAATATTTTTTTCTAGTGCCATGGGTGCAGGCTTTAGTATTGGCCAATCACATCAACGTCTCTGATCGTCATTAAAATCAGTAGACAGTTTAATGGGCAGGGGAGGAACATAGAAGCTTGCTTCTCAGAGGGAAACAGAAAGATTTCTCTGGAGGTGTGCACTTTCCAAAGCAATGTACAAAATGTAACAGATTCCCAAACATACATTAACATCATAGAGCAATTTACTGGAAAATTACGGCAGTGGCACACAAGTTAATGTGATTGTGGCTGATAACAATGAGCACAAACATTGTGCACAAAAGCACATTAAGCATGAAACAGATTAATCATGGTGTGTGTATGTATGTATATATATACACTATATATATATTGCACAGCTTTAATCAGAACATAGGATTTTGCCTCTGTTAATTTTTATTTGGCTATTCATTAAAAACCCAAACAATTTTAATCCGGCATAGTTTACAAAAACATAATATGACATATTTACCAGAAAAACAAACAAAAAGACACCAAAAAACCAACACAGATTTACCTTTAGTCATTTAATAACTTCACTATCCTCTTATTAGTTTTGATATTTAAAAAAAATAAAAGACAAACTGCATACCTATTTTATCTGTCATCAATTTACATTCACAAATATTAGGCCATGATAATGCACTACAGGTGGCAGCCTAAGTTATAAAATAACATCTTTAGTGAAATTAAGAGCTTAAAGAACGCTAAACCCCAACAAAGTTAAGTGATTTAATTTAATTTAAGAATGTTTTACTTTCTACCTGCTTGAGATACTAAAATAGCTGTCAGTGGGCATTTACTATAAAACTGGAATAAAGCAGCCTGTTTTCTACCAATGCACAAATTAGATAAACTGTGGAATATATCTTTATATTTGTGTTGATACAGAAAATAATTCCATCACAGTTTAAAAGAGGCACAAATTATTTACAACTTGTATTCACACCCTGTTTTTTCTTCTGAGCCCATACTTGTTTTTGTTTTTTTCTGCTCTCATGGAGCTAAACAGAGGGTGAGAAGAGCTGACTGAGTTCAGGATAAGAGGAGCACAGAGCTCTTCCACTCAATGCCTGGGTCAATATAAAACCTCATTACTGGGGTGTCATAGAAAATTTGTGCACTTTCTGCTCCATCTAGCAGCAATTTTGCTGGATAAGCACTGCACTCGTTTGGCTCGTTTTAAGCATTTTCACTAAAGAAAAGCTTGAAACAGGAAGCCGTTGCCACCCTTCGAAGGCTCAGGCAGCAGACATTTCCCCCGTCGTAGACTCTGCTCACAGATTTAACTGTTGACTTTGTGTGCATCCGTGCATGCATATATGCATGCATATTACAGACACTCATACCTTGAGCCTTTGTAGTGTCTATAGGGTAAGGCTGCATCTGTGGTATAATGGCTGGGTGTGTGACAAGCATTTGTTTTCTGGGTGTGGCTTTATGTGTTGTAGTGGCTGTGTTTTGACAAACCATAGTGGATGCATTGAAAACTGACATCAAAAGGCCATCTGTGTAATTATACTCGACAAAGTTAATATCTGGGAATTAAATGCATTTCTTAGGAATATTTCTGTCTTATCAGTGATTTAAGTAAAGCCATTGCTTCTCCCAAAATGGCTTCATATTTCTGTCTTTCTCTAGCTAACATGCATATCTAAATCATTCTGCCTCTCATCTCCTCCCTCATGTACAAAGAAGATGTCAAAGAGGGGAAAACACATACATTTGCTATATTAATTTCTGACAGGCAGCTGGTGGATGCGTACATCAGGAAGATATTCACATATTCTGAGAATGTTGAGCATCTGCCAAAATCAAATTTTATGAAAGCAAAAATGATGGCATGTTTAGAAACGTGGATTCTTCCCTTCTCAGTAGGCGTCCTAGACATCGATCCCAATCACTCTACATCGAAAAACTTGCAATTTCACATGTAAATAATAATTGAAAAAAAAAAAGGACAAGAGATGCAAATATTGTTTGGCTATCTTGTAAAAGTGTTTTGTTTTTGTGCAACTTTGATGGTTGTAGTTAAACAGAATGCACTAAAACGAAAGCTTGAATAAAACATGATCAAACAAAAGCCTAGCATGCAAGAAACAACATGGAAAGGTCAGAAAGAACACTGGCCATAATTATGGCGGGAGAATTTGCCAGGAATGCACTAATTAAACCACAAACAAATCCCCAGTCCAACTTTCTTTTCTCTCCCTGCAGTTCCACCACAAGCCCACATATTAATCACTGGGGGAGGGGAAACAAATACTTGGCTGCCAGGCGCGGCTGTACTAACTCAGTGTATTATATTTTAAAACAAGCACAAAGACACACACAGATGCCCTCATAATAGCCAGATTTTTAAGTGAGACCAAAGGAGAAGCAGAGCAGGAGGTGGATCCAGATTGGATTAAAACCTGAACTGAGCTGAAAGTTGAGTAGCCTCCTGATGGAACAAGGACGGCCACCAATCAGTGTCTCTAATTGAAGTGGTGCGTAAGGTCTTTATTAAAAAAAAAAAAAAAAGGCAATCAAGGTGGACTGTGTTTCTGAAACATAGACAGCGATGCACAGTTTAAAGCTTGGTTGGGTTCCTGCTGGGAGTTTGTGTTTGAGTTTGTCTACAAATGTGTGTGTAGGATTGGTCGTATCAAGCTGTTCACCTCCAGCGGTGTGTCTGCAGGTGTCTTTCTTGTGTGAAGATCTGGCTGCTTCCTTGTGTACTTGTGAGCTTCCAGATTTGCAGCTTCTACTACCTAAGAGGCAGAAATGTTCACAAGCCATTTTCTCTAGATCCAAGTCGAGTTTCAAGTCTTTAATGACTGAAAATAACATTGTCTTATTGGATCCATACCAATTAGTTCCCTTTTATCACTCGCTGGTGTGGGTTATGAGTTCCAAACATTTACTATTCTATCCTGATGCTTAATTTAACGCATGAGAGAGATGTTGACTCTATTTTCAGACTTGAACTTGATTTGGACTTTAGTTCTAAGAGCAGATGCATTAGTCTTGAGTTTAACACCCTATGTAAAGACCTGAGACATAAGTTAAACCTGTGGAGGTGAATTTGAAACTCATTAAAAATCTCTACCACACGTAATAAGGATTAAAAGCAAGCCGGCACATAAATTACAGACTTCATCTCAGATAGGTGTTGCTTTGCATGTGCATAATTTTTCCTTATGAAAAGGATGCACTTCATTTATTAGTCAGCAACGTTTGCAAACCATGGTTTGTTAATAGATCAAAGCAATCTGTTCATGTGTTAGCTGTAGGTTCATAAGGATCATATTGAAATGAAACGAGGGAATCTTGCCTCAGTCATCTTATTTTCTCACAGATAAACTAAAGTAGCTGCATCATTATTTTGACACTTCCTGGTTATCGAGATATACATTTTATTGCCTTGCTCCTTATGTTGTACTTTATCTCATAATATGGGACATGTAACCATTTGTTTAAATGCAGATTTAAAACATAATTTCCCCCAAAAAATGTTCTGACCCAGATTGAGGAGAAGAGCCTCAAAAGCATTTATTTCACACTATATATCCATAGCGTGGACAATGTGAACACCTATGCTATAAGTATGACAGATATTAAACGTGACAATAAAAGATGTATTTTGACTTATTTGAAAATTCAACATAGCAGATCTCAAAGTCTTAAAATTATTTCAGCAATGACTGCTGCATGTTTATACACCTAATTGGATAAATGTTACCCTTTATTAATTCAATGCTTTTTTGAAGCAGCTCAAACCAGTGTTTTGCATGTCGGATTAAATCTTTTAAAGATACATTTTAAAAGATTAAAATGTATCTTAAGTGTTTGGGTGTCAAGTTAGGCTCAAGAGCAATTACTACAAAATTTAAATGTTTAATTTGTGTTGAATCACCTGAAATCTGATCCAACCATGAAGTTGTAGGTTTCCTGGGCAGTCCCAAATTTACTATCCAGTAAGGCTGTGCTACATATTAAATGTTCTGAAAGTATTATAGATATTAACTATTTATGTGCATTTATGCTGAGTTGTTTCATGAATGTATTTTCACACACAGAATGATGAAACCTTTCTTTGTTAACTCTATAAAAGGGAAACAATTTTGTTATCATCCTTTATTGGCAATTTTAGCACCAAAACAATCAGCAAATCCCTCTGGTTTCTAATTTAGAACTAGAAAATGCTAAACTTGGCTGAATGTTCCCTGATCCAACCTCTGAATTCTGAGGCAAATGTAATGCATCATATCTTAAAAGATTATTTTTAACCTTAATTACATGAGATCTGAGATTTATGTCACCATCATTGCTTTGGAGACAGAATTAAGAATAGTCGTCTTAATATTTTCTGGTTAAAATTATGCAAAATAATATTCTGATGTTAACAAATCCTTATTGTCAGTTCTATGACACTGTTGTATGTTTACAGCATACAACCACTTCATTCCTTCCTTTTTTCCTTCCCTTTCTCCTTCCTTTATTCCTTCCTTCCTGTCTCTCTCCCTCTGTGTCGTTCAGCTGCTCCTTGTAGTTTGGTGTGAGGGAAAATGTTTTACAGTTCCCTGTGATCCAGATGGCTAACTGTACACAACCTCCAGCGCTGAATGATAAATGGCAAAAAAAAGCACATTTCATCCATCGCCCAGCTTACCTCTCGGCTGCACACTGATATTCCTGCTGAATGTGTTGTGAAAAGCACAGTTGGATGTATTGAAAGCGGTGTACTCTGGAGAGGGTTTTTACAGCCACTGTGCTGACAGAGGCTACCTTTGCTTTTGGTGTTCATGTCTTAAAGCCGACCAGCTGTGATCAAAATGTTGATCACTTTCTATCAGCTCACACATGGGATTCTGACCTGATGGGAGGCTTCTGCTGTATTTTGTCCCTGTCCTGTAATACAAAAACACTCAATTATTAAACTGTGAGGGATCTATGCTACGGCTTGCTTCTGGAAGAGGTGTGTTCTGCTAAGAGATCAGTGGCATGAGCATTGTTCAAGAAGTTTTAAGTGTTAATTGTTGGTAGTACCGCCCTATGGGGTGCTATAAAAGCCATCCATCCATTGAATTAGCTTGTACCTATTACATTTAGTATCTGCGGCTCGGACTGTGCTTTTTTTCTGTCACCTGTTGTGTTGGGCCATCCACTACTCTGCTGTAGGAGTCAAGCCCTCGGGCTCACCCACAACCATAACCACCCTTGTCATGTAAGGCTTGCTGCCTGGCTGGGTGGCTGGCTTGCTGGCTGGTACAACAGCCATACAGAGTGTATGGTTTCCTAGTTAATCATCTCGCCAACTCATTCTTGCCTGATTATATTGGCGGCTCCAGGGATCTGCCATAATTGGATCCTTGTAAGTGGGATGGAGGAGCTAAACAACCAGATTGCTGTTTGTTTATACCTTTTCATATATTAGTAACGTGCAGAGACTTCTCAAGCAGCCTGGGACTTCACTCACCGCTTGCCGCTCTAATTAGTAATTCATTCTTAACATATGCCTCAATTGTGGACCTATCCAGCTATTTGTGATTAACTCCACTTTAATTAGAGTCACTCATGCAGACTTTTGGCTCCACATGGACATGTAATGGGCACTTGAAAACCACCAGTACTTTGCATGGTTATATGTAGAGGATGGAGAACTTTCTGTGCTTGGACTGGAAATTTAACAGCACATGTTTGGAAATACAAGGAGACATTTGCAAGGAATAACATATGGACATTGAAATATTTTTTGGTTGAAACCTACAGAAGTATTCATTTTATGTTGCAACCACAAGTTTCAGTGCAATTTTGTTGAGCATTTATATAATACACCAACAAACAGCAGTTTATGATGTGAAGTGGAATTAAAATGATGTTTACTTTTCAAAAATATTTAAAAATTAAAAATATGAATAGCACAGTGCACATTTGTACACTGTAAAACCACTTTGCAAATAGTGCAAATACAGCTGCAAATCTGTTCAGGGATGTTTCTATCAGCTACGTACATAAAGAGACTGAAGTTTTGCTCTTAGCATTTTGCTTGGAGACCAGAGAGTCCAGTTCTGGTCCAAACTGGCCAGAGCTTCATCCTCCGTACAATTTTTACTGGCACTAGATGAATTAGGGCAAACGCAAATTTGAAATCTTTTACCATTCATTCAACAATGGTTTTCTTTTTGCCACTGTTTGATAAAGTCTAAATTTGTGAAGCGGATGGTAATTCATGTCAACATCTTCTCCCACCTGAGTTGTGGATCACTGCAGGTTCTCTGGATTTAATAATGTGCATATCTTGGTTATCTTCTCTCCACAGCAGGTCAGGATCATGACCAAGTGGTAGTGAGCTAGTAGTGGCTTTCTTTTATGTTTACATAATGGATTGAATTGTGTTCTATGAGATGGTAAAAACTTATTTACCCCAGCCCTTCTTTTATTATCCTTGATCTTCTTTTGGTCTTCATGTTGCTGTTTGTTCATTATTCGTCTTTAACAAACCTTTGAGGCCTGCAGACCTAGATTATGTGCTTATTCGGTTACTTATTATGAATCCAAGTGGTGGTACTGGATCAAGGCTTGTCAGAGACCTTTGGAAGAGAGGGTGCTCAAAGTAAAAAAAAATGAAAACAATTGGCGCTAAGAAGAAAGATTTTAAAACATCTTACAACAACATAACTTATCAGGCAGAATAATAGAAACCTACATTCATCAAGAATCTAACGCAAAGTCGGATCATACTATATCATTGTGATTAGGTGGGGACTCAGTTGCAGAATGAGTTATTCATGGTTATTTTGGGACAATTTTGATTTATCAAATTGTGGCAGGTTTGGCTTTCCATACCTACTGCAGTCCAAATTATTAGTACAGTATTTTAAGCTACTGTTTATGTGACATTTTCGGATTTGAGCTTCAAATGTTATGGACCAAACTTTTTTTTATCAGCTGAAGTTCTACATCAGTATTACGTTCACGGTTGCTCACCTCCAGCCCAGATCCTGTGTGCAGTGGTGAGGACACTCCTGGTAATAAGATTAGTTGAAAGGAGATGGAAAAGCCAACCAAAGGTAGGCTGTATCTGCACTTTGAGGCATGTTCCTCTGGTGGAAATCAAGGTTTTAATTAGCTAAATTGTTATTAGTAGTTAAATGTTATTGTTGCGGGGCACAGGCGGATCCCCACACTCTTAAAAAAAGAGTGTGGGGATCTGCCTGTGAAAAAAAAAGCTACAGAAAGGGCACTTGGAGCAACAAGGAGGAAAGAGGCAGGTGCTTACACACCCTGCAAACTCCCATCTGTACGTACCTGCACTGGATTGCATTTAGGGGTTAAATAAAATGCCAAATTCCAACTTTTCAGATTTGTTCTAAATTGTCGAAAACCCTGTGTCGTGTTCCTCACAGTTCTCAATTATGATCCGGTTTTAACTGATTTCAGATATAAGAGCTTAATTTAAATTTGTGGTGCATTGAATTGTGTGCCTTGAGTCCTTGACAGCACAGAGAGGCTCACACTGAGTTTAATCTAACAGTTTCTCACCTTTCAACAACTTGTCACCGCCCACTGGTTCAACAACGTAACTTAATCAACTAGGATTACATATTTCTTTTATCAGCTCCTTTGCAGTAATTAAGTTGCACCTTTGTCAGACAGCCCCCATGTCACCTTGGAGAACGTGTGTGAAATGAGAATGTTTGGACATTTTCATGATAAGGAATTTAAACATATCTCTCACTGCCAACTGTCCTTGCAATGTATAGCTATAGTGGAGGCTTTGCAAAATAAATTAAAAATACTTGACACATTGGAGGACTCTAATACCAAATGCCAGTAATTAAATGGCCCCAGCTTTGAAGATTAACTGCAGAACGGGGTTTGTGGGGAAACTCATGCAGGGACGGGGGCATTTTAGTCACATGGCCCTGAGTTCCCCCACAGATAAAGCTCATTTTCTCTAGCAGTGGGGTAGAAAGTGTGGTGAGCACAGCCCATTTGGTTTTAGCCTCACATGGGGCCCACAGGGGTAGCCAGCATTTTATTTAAGGTCACACAGAATAAATGGGATTCAGGCAGTGTCTGGCAGGTTACAGTGGACAGGGCCTCGGCTGGGGCCTTCCAACCCAGCTGCCCCCGGGCGCCCTCTCCATCTTTTCTTGCAGGAGAACGCAGGTCTTTCCCTGCTTTCCATTTTGCTCTCTGATATCCCAGATAAATATCTCACAACTCTCCTGCTTCTAATGCCAACACTGTGTCAAAGGGTAATAGCATGTTAAAATCCTCCTCAGGTTGTTTAAAAGGGTAACTGCCAAAAACAAAAATAGGGGGGATAAAACAGGAATCCCAGTTGAAATTTTCCTAATTGTGTTTAATGAGAAACAAAGAAATGATACATGGGGAGCCCTGCATTGTTGAGTCGTCTTTGTTTAACAAGGGAAACACTCACCCCCCCATGGTACGCCAGATCAGATGATCCACTGAGGGGTGACCCTGTGCTTGAGCCATTCTGTAATAAAAGCCATAATAGGGTTTCAGAGGGAATGAGTGGCCATAACAGTTTAAGGGCTTTTCTCTCAGGTGGAGGCAACAAAAAGCTACAGAGATGGATATTGGCTGCCAGTCAAGCTTTGTATCAGTGACTGTGCTTTTGAGGAAATATGAGTGGCTGGACTGCTGTCTCATCTCAGCATGCATGATTCAGAGTGAGAGGGACTGGAGCTCACGCTGAAGCCAAGCTGCTCTGAAGAGCTGTTGGTTTGTCAGTGGGCCATGTGTTTTACCCAGGAAAGAGGAGGGCGACTGGGGGGCTTCAGAGGGTGGGGTGGGAGGGGACCCATCGTGCTCTACCTTCAGTCTGATGCCTTCTGTGCAAGTGCTAAACAAGGAGTAACAGTGTTTCCCATATCTGTCAACTGCTTTGCCTAATCACTTCTCACCATTTCTAAACTTGTTATCTCCTGATGCTGTATAAATGTCTGATATGTGTGGAAAGAAAATGCTTAGTAAGCGTTTAGGAAGCATAGTGACTTCTGTTGTAATTGATATACTAAGGTCTCTCAGTGCAGCACATACCAGGCAAGCTGCAAAAATGTTCAAACTGTGTGACTCAGAGATAAACATTGATAAAACCATCTTATGAATAGTTGTGTATTCTAGCAACAATACAGTATATTTCTATGCCTACTCGAAAACTGAATAGTAACAGCTCTTAATGTGCAGTAAAATCTCTGACATAATGTGATGCTGCTGACTTTACCTTTTCCTTTTTCCTTTCAATGTATTGTCAATAAAACCCAGCACACACACATACACTCGTGTGTGTGTGTGTACGCCTGTCACGATAGCAAATTTTGCTGAACGATTAATTGTCTAAAAAGATTATTGCGATAAACGATAATATTGTTTGAAGACCTTTTCACACTGATTTAATGGAAATGACCATGCGAATTCCTGCCAAAGATACATACACTTTATTTTCAAAAGAACACTTAACACTGGAGCTGATAAACTAAATAAACAAAACATCCAAAAATAAAATGGATTCTCAGTCTCCATTAACAAAAAATGTACTTGGAAAAAAAACTAAACAACATAAAGCCAAAGTGGAAATAAATACTGCATTCATCCAAAAGAGTGCAGATTATGAAGTCTGTATACTATGTTGCCCTTCAGTAATCATTAGATTTAAATAGAGAAGACGGTTTTTTGCTCCTATTTTTCCCCTTACGACAATCTTAGAATGTTGGTCGTTCTAAGATTGTGTGGTGAGTTACGGTAGATCGTCTTGGCCGCTCCGATCTAAATCAGGGGTTTTCCCCG